>VZUI01081984.1:0-11816 GCA_013401135.1 Cettia cetti | reverse complement strand
ATAAAGAAACACTGCCCCAGCTGGTTTAACAGCTGCCCATTCACAGAGACACTGCCCCCTCCTCCCAGAGCCATGAGATAAAGACAAAGCACCTCCCCAGCCAGTTCAACAGATGGGAAATAGAAAACATCTTGCATTGAATCCTGGACAGGTTTGTATCTCATCTCTCCCCACTGCCATCAGTCAGTCTGGCCCTGGCTGGGGTGTTGGTGTTCACCAGCCCTGGTGTCCCTGCCAGGGGCACAGCTGCTGAGCAGGGCCACAGCTGCCACAGCGCCAGAGCTCCAGCTGCAGCAGGCAGGGTGGCTTTGCCAGAGCTGCTGTGTTCTGGGATTGCTGCACTCAGTGCTGGACTGGGCAGTCGGGGTGTGGCACAGCTGGGGTGGCACTGCAGCCACTGCCCTGTGAATCACAGAATGTCCTGAGCTGGCAGGGACCCAGGGGTGTGGAGGCCCTTGAGCCTACCAGGGGAACTACCAGGACAATGCCCTGGAGGAATCTACCATGGGCTTCAGGAATGCCTCATGGCTTAGGGTGAGGAAAAAGGCTTCCCCCATGGGGCTCTGAGCACTATGTTAATCTAACTCAGTTTTGCTTTTGCCACTGGCCTGTTGGCCTTGCCCACCTCTGTTGTCCATCTCTGACCCTGGTTTGAGAGGTTTCTCCTTTCCCAGTTTCCCCAGTGGCTGTGGTACTGCTGCAGGTCTGCCGCCATGTTCCCTGTAGGTCATTGCCCTTTGTACTGCCCCTGTGTCCTCAGACCACTGACCCCATATTTAACCCTGGACATTCTTTTCATCTGAGCCTTTCTGTCCCTGGAACCCTTCTGCATGAGTCTGCAAAATAAACCTTGCTGGAATTCTGTACAGGAGGCCCTTCCTGCCTTCCTTTGCTGAGCTATCTGTGGGTGTGTGAGTGTGGGCTGAGTGTCCTGCCTGTGTGCCCACCCAAGGGGCTTCTAGAGAGGAGAGCCTTTCTGGGGGGAGGTGGCAGCAGCCCCCATCCACCCCCATGCTGCTACACACAGGATCATCCACTCCCACCCCTGGCCCTGCACAGACCCCCCAACAATCCCACCCTGGCCCTCCCTGGAGCGCTGTCCAAAGGCTCCTGGGGCTCTGGCAGCCTTGGGGCCGTGCCCATCACCCTCTGGGGGAAGAGCCATTCCCTGATCTCCAGCCTGACCCTGCCCTGCTCCAGCCCTTCCCTGGCTCCTGTCCCAGGGCAGAGATTGGAGCTGTCCCCTCACTGCCCCTCATGAGGATGTTGAAGGCCACAGTGAGGTCCCTCCTCAGGCTCCCCCAGGCTGAGCAGACCAAGTGTCCCCAGCTGCTCCTCGTGACTCCGTCCCTTCCCCATCCTTGTGGCCTCCTCTGGATGCTCTCTCATGGCTTTGTGTGTGTTCTGTGCCCCAAACTGCACCCAGAGCTGGAGGTGAGGCGGCGTTAGGAAGGGATATTTTCCAGCGTGTGTTGGCTGATCGCTCACAGGGCAGAGCAGAACGTGGTGCCAGGCATGAAAGGAGTGTCTATCCCAGTCTTGACTTCAGAGGGATCAAATAAAATCTGAACATAAATTCATTTGAAAGAAACCATACCCATACAGTGGGCCAAGTCTATGCCTCCCTCTGATAGCAGGCTTTTATTTACTTAATTCTAGTATTAAGTGAATGTAGCTGGCTGCTTTCATTTTACTTATTGTTTAAAATAGTTCTTATATTATGGTAAGGATCAATATGAAAAGTCAGATATTTTATTGTACTTACAGAAGATAACACACTTTAGGTTCTGCACATTCTGCATTTTATGTTCCCTAGATACCCTGGCATTAATTACATACTTCAGATTGCAAATGACAGAGGATCTGAAGGGCACTGTGCTACATTTTCATTCTCATCATCTCTATCTATTTCCTGAATTTAGACAGGTTACAAAGTACTACTGAAGACTTGAGCAGTATTGAAGCCATTTAAAAAATAGCAGTAACATATTCAGTGTATCAGATAGTCTGGTTCCTTGCTGTTTGTCAAAGGACAGGAAATTTGCAGAGGAGGAAAATCTTGAACCAAAAGCTGTTTGACTGCATTGAGAGTCTGGAGAAATTATTTCTTACCCACTCCACTCAGGGTTCATTGCTGATTTCCTTGCTCACTGAAATGTCCTGGGGCCTGCTCCATTGCCACTCATCTCTGCTGACTGGGTTTGCTCTGCTCTGCTAAGATCTGTTTATTCACTGCTGCTAAGGTTGGAGTGGGCTGGATCATTGGCTAACTGCTCAAGGTTAACCAACTTTTTGTGCTGAAATGGCTTTTTATGAAACACCTTTTAAGGGTTTGAAAATACTTGGCATTGTCTTACCTACAAACCTGAGATTTGAGTGCAGCCATCATCATATTTTATAGTGAGGTTAAGATTTTTCTCTCTCAGTGTTGTAAAAACACTCACATTATTTTTAGTCCATTTCTGCTTTATTCTTGTGCAGGAACAACAAATGTCCTGAGTATATCTGTGAAGTGCTTTACTTTCCAAGTGCTTATGTAATTTGCTGGACAACTAATGTTTAAATGTTTGCATATTGAAAAAAAAAATTGCATTTGTGTATTCAGAAACACCACTAGTGTTTTTCACTCCTCATTCTGTTCAACCTTCTTTCTCTTAAGCACTAAGCAAATTTTCTAGTATAGTCATGCAATGTTTATAATAATTTTGACACTGGAAATTAATTGCATGCTTGATCAAGATGCATGTTCAATGCACATCTGGACCAAATTTCCTCTACAAGGCTGTGGTCAGTATCAGCCAGTTTATCTTTGTGCTGGCCTTTTTTTAGTTTTTGGATACTGTCTTCACCAGTCTGGATCTTGAGAGTTTGTGTCTTCAAGCCATCAAAGCACAGGGATATTGTTCTGCCAGTTTGGAGCAGCATCTGGAGGTACAGGTGCAGCACCAGGAGCATCCCCTGCACCTCCAGGAGGATTTTCAGATCATGCATTGTTCCCATGAGCTACTCCAGGACACCAGCTTTGATACAATTAACCTCCTTGACCCTCCTTGTCATGTTTTGCTTTTTAAATTACCTGATTTTTCAGCTTAACATGTAGCAAACACTTCATTAGCCATTTTGGTCATGGTGTATTTGTAGAAGGGATGGAACTGGGGGAAACGGGCTCACAGTAGCTAAAGCCAAACCAGGGGTATAGCCCAGATGAAATTCAGGAAAAGAGAAATCCCAAGGGGAAGAGAGAACTATTTTATTAGCAGTTTCTCCCCTGTGGTGCCCTGGATGCTGTGCTGATCCTGAGGAAGGGGAAGGCTGATACTGCCAAGCACTGAAGGAAGCTTTCTGTGCTGGTCGTTGGGTGTAGAGGAAGCAGGGCAAAAATGGGACATGGAAAGGGAGCTTGCAGGTGACAGCTTCAAGCTGTAATACAGAGTGTCAGACCATTTTAGGGTATTTAATCTCTATTTGCTGTCATGCTTTTTTTTTTTTTCCCTTCTGAAAATTTATCAATGTTTTATTTCAAATGGGAAAGTACAGGCAAATAGATGGTTAATGGTGAAACTGTATGAGAGGACACAGCACATATGAACTGTGAGGTTCTGGATGCAGCTTCGTGGTGCTCAGTCCTTTGCCAGGCTATTCAAGTTGGATTGCTTGCAGGCAGGCACGTGTAAGCAGGCCACCCACTGTTTGATCCAGCCCTGCTGGAATTCCTGAGGATGGGATTAGCAGCTGGCCAGAGGGACGGGGCAGTGCCAGTGAACTCTTCATGGCTTCACAGGGCTCACAGCTCCTCCTGAGGGCTGTCAGGGCTGAGAGGTTTGTGAGCCCCACAGTGTCACAGGCTGTGCCTGAGCACTGGGGTTTGTGTAGATCAAGGCACTCACATTAAACATTGGTCACATCACTTCCAGCACGGAAGGGACTTCTGCAGTGTTGGGACCCTAAACTGCAAATAAAGGAGCAAGAGGCTAAAAGGGATAGAAATGGTGCATTTCTTCCTCTTTCATTGCTGGATTTAAGCCCTATTGGCAAAGCTGAGATGTTTTTATGATTATTGCACTTAGGCGCCTCTCAACTGGACTTAGTAGAAGTTCACTAGGTAGAATTAAAGTTGTGCTTGCTAGGCAAGCCAAAATCCAAAATACCAGCAGGTCTGAATGCAAAACAAAAATTTTTAAAGAGAAAAATCTAAGAAATAAGGCATCTACTTTTACTTTAGTGTTAGGACTATTATAGCTATAAATCCAAATTCACTGCCATTACTCATCTCTCTGAGGTGTTGATTTTATAAAAGTGATGCTAGGGAAAAAAAAAACACCCAAAAGTGAATTAAAATCTAAATCTTAAGTTATCCCACAAATATTTGCTATTTATATTGTCCATCTGTCTATGGTGCCTGACAGATAATCAATATACTCTTACTAAAAAAAAAAAAAAAAAAGTAAAAAATCCTGTTGCTCTGGAGAAACACAGCACTGAGCCCAGCTAGAAGTTCCTGTAATACCCAAGCAGCTCCCTGTGCATAGCTGCATTTGTAGAGCAGTCTGAGAAATAAGGGCAGATGAATATTTTCTAATAACTGAATAGTCAAACGGGGGGATTGAAAGCAAGAACAGAACATCTGTTTGCTGAACTCTGTGTTCCTGGGCAAGGCTGCTTGGGGCTGCAAGGAGTGGGCAGAGCTGCCTGCTCTCACTGCACTGACACTGATTTATTTGTGTTCTTTGCGTGGGGGAAATGTTTGCGTTTTGCTGCTGAGGTTTGGAAGAAATTCAGGTTTTCTTGCTTGGTGATCAGCAAGCTGTTGTGTGGAGCTCAGTTATTATGGTTCCAGGTTTTCCCTCCTTGTGGGCCTTTCTGTTGAAATTTGGGGCTTTTCAGGGGGCTGGTTTCAGTGGGAGGTTGGTGCTGTCTTTTGGTGGAAAGAATGCCTAAACTCCAGCTTCTGCAGATGACTCATGGATCACAGCTAATCAGAGTCACAGTGCTTCTTCATACATCTGATTATCTATGTTTGTAGCAGGCTTATTTTCATTAGGGAAGCAAACTCTAAAGCTATAATAATCCAGTAAATTATTATGTCCAGTTGTATGGATGTGAGCTGAATTTTTTTTTTTTTTGGTATCAAAGAGAAATGGTCACTGCAATGAAACAAATTCTACTTGCATTTGTGCAAGTCCATGAAATCTAAATATGAAAATTGAAACTTTTTTTTTCTCATTTACTTTTCAGGTTTGAAGAATGGGGTTTTTTGTCTGTTTTTCAGCTTATGATAAACTTCTGTGGTAGAATCTTCTAGTTAAATCTGAAAGATTTTTGCAGGTCTTTGAAGTACAAGCCTTTATCTTGTTTGGGATGTGTGGCTCTTCTAGAATCTACTTCCCGAGACATTGCAGGATAAAATGTTAAATAAATGCATGCTTATTGCATTAAATCTCGGAGGGGGAAAAATGGCCAGTTTGGAAATAAAATTTTTGTTATTGAGTGACTTTTCAGGGTTTTGAGGGTTCAGCCAAAACAAAATTGAAATAGTTATAATGAAAAGCCTGCAGCACACAAGTTCTATTTTGCCCTATTTGCTTCTCTTAGTGAGGAATTTTCAATCTTTTCAAACGTGAGTTTGTGAGTTAATTGTTGATTTTGTCTGTTTTATTAGCACACCAACATAATGCATTTTTGACCTGCTGAGAGGGCAGTGAACAAGTTCAGTTTGGATTTTCAGGAGTGCCACGTCTGTGTAGTTGGTCTGCTTTGGCATTATGGGCTCTAAAGCCAAGAGCAGCCCACCCTCAGGACTCTGCTGCTGTCTGCACTGCCAGCAGGGCTGTGACAGCAGTGGCTGCAAGATCAGCTGCTTTGAACAGGTTAATAGTGAGTGGAAGTGCTGGGGTACATGAAAAACAGGCAGAAAAGCAGAGGGGAAGGAGTTGCCTTTGGCTGGTGGCGTGGAATAAACCCCGCGGGTTTGATTGTTTAGCTGTGATTGCCAGCACAATGTGCAGCTAGCAGAAGCCCACAGAGGCACCCAGAAGTTACCTGTCAGTGCCTGGGTTTGCAGAGGGAGGTGTTATTCCCCTGCCATTTGTCAGTGGCTGTGCCAGCTGTGTCTGGTGGCTCTGTTGCAGTTGTCTCTGGTGTGCACACCCTGGCACGTGCATCCCTCGTGCCCCTGCACTTCCCACACCCTGGCAGGCTGCAGAGGCAAACCATGGGCAGCAGCCTCTGCTTTTATTCTTATCCTACTGGCACACAGAAAATGCCCAAAATACCTCATGCAAAACCCACAAAAAAACCCCCCGCCCAATTTAATAATTCATCTTGCAATTAGAAATTTGTTGGTCATCGTCCTGCCCTGGGACAGATTTCAGGGTATGATTGAAGCCAGGAGGAAGGGACATCATCTTTTAAAGTCATTCTGTCAAACCATTTTAATTAGTCTAAAGGGCAATTTGTACAATTTCAGAAAATACCGTTTGCATCTTTTCCCACCCAATTTTGAAGTTATTGCTTATGTCTCAAGGAAAGAATTGGAAGTGCTGTGAGCGAGCAGGCAGCTCCCTGCACAAACACACAGCAGCAGTTCTGCATGAGAAACAGCGCTGAACTTCACAGGAAGAGTATTTTGAGCAGGACCAGTTGATAAGCACTCCAGAATCAATATTTCATGTTATTCTACTATACAAATATAACACTGATAGCGGCAGCACTACAAGAGGCTGGAAACAAGTCAATGTCACAGGCAGTTGGCATTCAGGCTGCATGTCCAGCAGGCAGCTCCTGCAGCTCCTGCTGTGCTCTGGGCAGGGCACCGTGTGATGGAGTGGCAACCCCAGCCATGCTCACAGCAGCTCTGGGTAAGTCTTCCCAACCTTCTGCCCCCTTTACTGGAGCCACACTGGGAGATTTCTGTAGAAAGGGTGATGCTGAGATGTCCTCTTTTTCTTAAACTGTGTTGAAAGGATTGATTTTAATGCCCTGAAATCAAAATTCTGTTACTGATCTTGAAATCAAGCAACCACAAATATTTTGCTCAGGGAATTAACTCTGGTTTTGAATCAGATAATTCTCTCACAATAAAGACGCTGGAAATTCTCTGTAAGGAAGATCAGCACTCTTTGGCATTTATATGTTTTAGTTAGGGGATGTAGCAATGGGAAGACAGAATAATGAATTGCCAGGAAGGCAGGGAAGTTAGAGGAATATAACTGGTGCTTATGCCTATTATTGTTGCAGGTTTTTGACATTTAAAGGGGCTTGCAACCCTTCTCTTTTCAGAGCTAATGCCAGACAATCAGTCACCCTGGCACAGCAGTTCTGTGCCTCACTGTTAGTAATGCTGCTGATAATTGATGTGCAGCAGCAGAATTTATAAATGAAATTATCTCCCCAAAGTTTAAGTATGACTGTGATTGAAGCAGTAATGATAGAGTTCATGCAAGTAGGTTTGCCATTTATCTGAATGTATCATTACTGACAGTGCTTTTTCGTTAACATTTTGTTATCCTTATTCATGTCATTGTTGTAATGTCCTCTCAGATACCTGCAAATTAAACTGACTTGTACTCAATGCTGATCCTTCCTGCCCACCCCTGCACCTCCTTCTTTGGAATTAATTTGTGCAACATTTGATTTTTAAGATCTCTGGGAGCATCTCCAACATAGTCAGAGGAAAGTGCTGTTCAAATAATTGGGGAACAGCTTTGGCTTTCTTGCCAGTGAAGGCTTTTCCATCTTTATTTGTCAGGAAGACAGAATGTTAGCATTTTAACTCAAAATTCAAAAAGTTGCTTTTAGCTACAAATAGAAGTGAATAGAAACAGAGTTTTTAGCAATCCATCAATGTTTCAGACTTTGGACTCAAAATCAAGAGAGCCCCACATCACCATGCTTTTGATAATACCTTTAGCTAATCGTGGAGACTCTTCTTTTAAAACTCTTATGAAAAAGTACTGAAGGAGACAATTTTTGTGAAGATTCCATGGTAAACTGAAAATAAAGTGATTAAATGTAAGTCAAATAGATTCTGATTTTTTAAAAATAATGTATCTGTTTTCTGCATCTTCAGAACATCTTCAGATTATCTCATTTTGTGATTGTTTTCTCTTGCTCCTGTTACTTCTGCATGTAGAGATTTTAAAGGGCTATAGGACAGAAGGTTTTTGGTATTAGTGAATATCAAAGATTTTGGTAGAGAAAATTTCATCATCTCCATTCTGTGTAGCAAAACCCCAGAAATTCTGTGAAAAGAGATGAGGTTAGAATAGTTCAAATTACCTTGATTTACTTTAAGGATAGATGAGTATAAATGGTTTGCACTTTTTTTTTTTTTTGTTTGGTTGGTTGGTTGGGTTTATTTGGTTTTGGTTTTTTTTTTTTTTTTAGTTTTATTAGACCAATTTCTCTAATATACTATATTGAGATCTGAAAAGGAAAAGGTTCTACTTGTATGTTTCCCATCACTGGAGTAATTTTTCTGAAATTTCAGTAAAGATGGGGAGAAAAATCCAGCAATTTAATCAGACAATATGTATAAATTCAAAGAAATGCTTGTTTTTAGAAATCCATCCAACCCTCAGCTCTGACTTAATTTTATCTCTCAGAACTGCTTTGCTTTAATCCCTTTCCAGCCACGAATTAAACTGAATAAAATATTTACAGTGCATCTACTGCATTCCAAGGGAATGGTCCACACTCCCTGGCCTGGCTGTTAACTTTTGTGGTTTTTACCTCATGAGGAGCTTGAAATGAGGTAAAACACAAATGTGATTTCAGAAGGTTATGCCTGGTCTCAGTGGTGCTCATTTCAGTCTCTGCAGCATAAGAACTGGAGGGCTTCCAGTTTATTCTCTTTTTTAGTATAGGAGCTGTCATCTTTGAGCATGTTCAGCAAACTCAGGAGATAACAGGATCAAACAGGATCTCTCTGGCTCAAAACATTGTAGAATATCCTATGTGCACATACGTGGTTCTGCCTTTTTGGCAATGCTGGATATTGGGACCCAAAGGAGGTAAAGAAGCTGCAGCTTCTCAGATTTTCAATCTTTGCCTGTTTAGTATTGTGGGGGATTTTCACTGGGTTTCTGGCGGTAAGACTGTAGTGTTTGATTTCCTGGACACCTTTATTTTGAAGCATTCCCTTTAACAATACATAATTTGTGACATCAGGTTTTGGTTGCTTCATTGAATGCAGTTTATTCTTCTAGAGGGTTATATTTAATTAGCAACGTACTAATTGATACACCAGACAAGTTCAGCGAAATCAAGGACACAACCTCCCCAAGGTTTTGCCAGCCATCTAATTTATATGAATTTCCTCTAAGTTGTGACAGTGATGCTTTAATCCATTAAAAGCCACATGGAAATTCAGAGACAGAGCACATTTCTTAGTTTCTGAGCAGTGAAGTGTAAACCTTTGAAATGGCCGTGTTGGATTCTGTGAGAGCCCTGGGGTGGGGATGGGGGTGTGGCTCCGTGCTCTCCTTGCTGAGGAGGGTTCAGCTGCCCCTGCCAGGGCTCTCTGCTGTGTGAGCCCTTGGAAAGGATGAGCCAGAGGCTTGTTTCAGCTGTTTAATTCCTGGTGGGGATTTGGCATTCTTCATTTCCGTGTCCATCTCCCCAGCTCTAGAGACTGACTGCACTGAAGAAGGGGAGCAGGGCTTTTGGAGGTGGACTTGGGGTAGCAGAGATCAATGTCAGGTGAGGATTGTTCAAGAGCTGTCTCTGTGCTCCCTGGTGCCAAGGGTGAGGTCTCTGCAGGAGGGAACCACAATCTTGCACTCTCCCTGCCTTCTCTGAACCTCTCAGAAGGCAAAAACCTTGCTCTTCACTTTGTCTTGGGGCAGGATCTGTGACCCCTCTTGACACCAGTCTGCAAGGGGGAGAGTTAAGCTGGGAAAGTAAGGAACTGAGGGAATGTAAGGAACTGAGGGAATGTAAGGAACTGAGTTGGAGAAGTCCATCTCTGCCACAGCTGGCCACTGAGGGAGGTGCTGAAATGTCAGCAAACCTGGGATTTAGCTTTGTGGTTTAAAGACAGTCTTTAATAACTCAGTCCATAAACTGGTTACCAAAATGGTAACAACAGTAGTTGTCTCTGTTTGTAGCAGGAAGGACTTTTCATAAAAGTTTATTTTTCCTCAGCAAACAAATTTTAATCTGTGGGCTCCATCATCTTCTGCTTTTTAATAGTATTGCTCTTTTAATATCACTTCTTTTCTAACAAGATCATACCCTGCTCCCTTAGGCCATGTTAAAAAGGTCAGTCACTGAGTGGTATTTTAATTTAAATAAAGAGTGAAAGACAGAGTGTTTTTGCTAGAATACTAAAAGATCACCTATTTAAATCTTCCTTTTAATGTCTGTTTAACTATCTTTCTTTGAGACTTTTTCTATGACCTTCAACATAATTTAAACTAAATTTTTAATTCATTATTCATGCCATTAAATGCTGAAACCCGTTGCTTGCTGCAGTTTATTTCTCTATTAAATGCATGTGTTATAGTGGTTTTGTTTGGTTCTGTAATGGATTCTGATATACTGGCATTTTAAAACACAGTAGGGAAGAATTCTTATTTTGAGAGGTAAAAAACCTCAAAGTGTAAACCTTGTATTACATCAACAACATTATTTAAGGTAAAATAAGGGGGCGGGGGAAGGACAGGTTGAACCTGAGGCCTCTTAGCTGGATAAATTCTGTGTACATGGTACTGTCCTGTGCTGCCCTGTGTGGGCTGGGAATGGCTGCTCCAGGTGTTCCCAATTTCTGAGGTGCTTCAGCTGCACACAGCAATAACTGTGGCAGCTCCACTGGCACCCTGACACCTGCTCTACATCACTGTTTTGGCCCTTCCACTCTTTTCTCACTTGGTAATTGAGTTTCATGGCTTGGTGCAGGAGATGGGATGAACTGCAGATAGTTATGTTATTATAGATTAGCCATGGTGATACTGGGGTTTGTAGAGACCTGATATGCTGCAGGAAAGCACCCAGAACTAATATCACCGAATAAAGGAAATAAATTAAGCCCTTAAAATGATGTATTTTCATTGCCAGGGAGCAGTTTTTTCCAGCCCTCCTAAAGCTGATATCTCATTTGCTGTACCCAAGTCAGAGCTGCACGCCTGCACAGCAGTGTGAAGAAGATGCATTGATTCTCATCACTGCAAAACACATGCACAGTTATTTTTCTGTTGTCTGTCAGCATTCAGGTAATTTAGTGATATAAACTGCTTCTAGATCCTTCCTCGCTTGGTTCAATGGCCTTAAGTGTGGCACATTCACAAGCAGTTGGGCAAATAAAGAAAAAATCCAGTGTTGTGTTACTGTCACTTCTCAGAATTTCTGTCTGACAGTCATTAGCAATACCAGTTAATTGGAGAAATTTTGAAGAGGGTAAAGTGCACTGTTAAGGGAAAAAAGGCACCAAAGAAAACAAGGTTAAGTTGTGAGAGTGAAGTGGCAGAGCTGTAACATTTTACAGTGTTCCTTGGGGGTTTTTTAAAGCAGGGGAGGGACAGCAAGCGTGTCCCAAAAGCACAAAGTTTCCCTTAATTTGGGACAGTTCTGTGGGTGGCAGGAGCACGGATGACCCTGGGGCATTGTCACAGTGACCTGCAACCCTGCTGGGTGCCCTGCATGTCCCTGAGCCAGGGGTGACCCTGTGGCTCTGGGTGACACTGTGGCTCTGGGTGCCCCACATGTCCCTGAGCTGTGGGTGACACTGTGGCTCTGGGTGACACTGTAGCTGTGGGTATCCTGCATGTCCCTGAGCCAGTGGTGACACTGTGGCTGTGGGTATCCTGCATGTCCCTGAG
>VZUI01081975.1:0-130639 GCA_013401135.1 Cettia cetti | reverse complement strand
GGGGCGGCCGCACGGCACCGCCCCCGCGCGGGGAGCGCCGGGCCGACGGCCGGGGCCCGGCTGGCGGGGGGAGTGCCGCCGGGCTCGGGGAAGGCACACGGCGTGTCCGGGGAAGGTACACGCGGCTTGCGGAGCTGCTGGCCTGGGGCTCTGAGGAGGGACGAGCTCGCGTCTTCTCGGGCCCGCTGCGCTGGTTCCGGGCAGGGCATGGCGGGGAACGTTCTGGCCGTGCCCCGTCGCAGCTCGTTCCTGAGGCGGGGAAGGTCCGGGCCTGTGGCGGACCCGGCGCGGGGTTTGCCGGTTCCCCCTCGGGCGGGCTGTGGGGGCTCCGGGGAGGGGCCGCCGCCGGCCCGGCGTGCTCACTCGCGGCGTGTTCTTCCATGAGGATTTACTGCTGTCTTGGTTTCTTTTCTGCGCTGAGTTCTCAGGGGATACATCTAGGTGATCTTCAGGGTCCCCTTTCAGTCTAGGACTAGGCGACAGATTTTAGTTTCAAACGTCCTTATGAAAAAAGCATAAAGCGGTCACCAGTACTTCTGGCCAAGGCAGGTGTAGTGGGGGAAATGTACAAGAGCTAAAGTGATACTGGCTGTGTTTACTGAAAATTTTATGGTTGTTTTTTTTCACAGACGGTATTTGGTGCGTTATATTGAAGTGAAAGCAAAGCTGCACACAGGTCATAAATAATACACTGCTAATTGATATTTATCATGAAGACCTTTTGTGGAAGAGCCAATCCAACCACTGGTTCGATGGAGTGGTTAGAAGAGGGTGAGGACTATGACTACCACCAGGAGATTGCAAGGTATTCTTGGAAAAGTAGCTTGTTGTTCCGTTAAAGGATGCTGAAAAATGAGCAAATCCAGCTTTTTTTTAATAGCAGTTTGAGGGTCTGCCTTTGTAGAAGTTCCAAGGGTAGAAGGTGAACAGACTGTAGAATAGCCTAAATGTCAGTAAATGTGCCCAGGGGTGTACAAGGCAGAGCTGTCAATGTAGAAATTTGTAAACCATTCTCCAAGTAGTTTCCTTCTAAATTTCTAAAAATGTTTTCTCTGGGGCTGATCCTGACAGTGACTGAGTTGGGAGAAAATGCACTGACTAAATTTCTTTTAAATGCCAGTGCAACATATAACTTCCAGTTGTCTGTTCCTGTTCTAGCTTTTCAAGAGCTTAATGTAATAGCCAGAGAAGGTGGGAGGATGTATTTTGGGGTATTTTTAAGTAGTGCAACGCATGAAGAAATGGGAATCAAAGAAGTTTAAGTCTTTGTAAAAAATACATCATTAGTAGTCTGTCTTTCATTGCTCTGTATGACTCTATGTCTGTCTCAGGTGCTGTTTCACAACTCTTTGTCCATAGGGCTGTATCTTGGGTCCATTGCTCTGGAGAGGATTTGTGCCAGGTTATGAGTTGATTTATATGCTGATGGCCAGACCACTGAAATTACATTATTCCTTAGATTTGAGAAACGCTTTAAGTCCTCAAAGAGTGTGTCAGTTGTTTGTATATTTATGAGCCACAGGCAGCAGTTGCTTTGCAGAATGGAGTATTTTAACTGGAATATCTTTTATTGCAGGTCACGCTATGCAGATATGCTTCATGATAAGGACAGAGTAAGTGTAGAAGCAAACCCTTTTGAATGTTGGGAAAAGAGCCATTGCATTTCTCTTGAGTAGCTGTCACTGTGTGATTGTATGGGTTTCTCTGAAAGATCAAATGATCACATTTTTGTACTCTCTAAGGTACCAGGCCTGCTCTTACATCAACAGATGCCTTCTTACATCTGACTGTAGTGTCCTATTGTTTACTGCAGAGCATTTTTATATTCAGTAGCCGATTTTGCTGTTCTATGTTTGACATTTTTGACAGAGAGCTCATTAGATGGAAATTTCAAAAGCTGTAAAGTAAAAGTGGACTTCTTAGTTTTTATAGGAACGTAATTAAAGTCTGTTCTTCTGTGGTATTTCTACCATATGTACAGGCATGACAAAATACGGAGTGATTAGTTTAAATGTTCATTTTCCTCTAACCATTAAGTCTGCCTTCCATCAATAATATTTTGGAAGATTTTTGTGGTGCTTCCATGATGAGTCTTGAATTCATGTTGAATTAAAACATGTCAGTGGGATCAGGCATTTAATAACCTGTGTAGAGGCAGCAGGTTGTATCTGAGTGATTAAAATAACTACTGGAATTATATGTGTCAAAGTTGTCGACTAGAATTGTTCAGAAAGGTGTCCAGCTGACCTTCCAAATGTATAATGTTCAAAGGTTGTGTATTCCTTGGAAAGGTTTGATAAATCATTTGGAAAGGAATGTCTTACAGTAGGTTGTTATAAAGAAAATAGAAGCATATGAATCAATCTCTACCTTGTGGCTGACAGCATTTGTTTTTTTCCTGTTGTTGATGCTGGTGTGCTTACAGCTCCATTTAATGGTCTCTAATCAAAACTCAGGATTTACACTGGTTAATTCTCATGTATGAACCTTTTCAGTGGATGAAGAGAGGAATCTAAACCAAGATACTTCAGCTCTTGTACTGCCATAAGGAGAAAATAACTATTTGAGTGCACCTGTGGGGTAAAATTAATCAGAAAACCTGTAGTACCTCCCATGGATCTGATTATTATTTGCTCAGGAAAATATATCACATTTGGAATTCATACACGTTATGAATAGCTGATTGACCAATGGTAATATGAGCATTGTGATAAATATTGATGTACTTTAAACAGACTGATCCTGCCAGGTACAGTTGTTATTGCTGAAGATGGCTTTGGTGTGACTGTTTGGCATAAAGGTTGTCTGTAGGTCTTTTTCTGATTGTAACTCACAGTCAAAGAATGCAAGATATCTGCACAAAGATTAAAAATATAAATGCATAAAAGGTTGCTGATTTTTTTGCTTTTCCACAGAATGTGAAATACTACCAAGGTATTCGTGCTGCAGTGAGCAGAGTCAAAGAGAGAGGTGAGAAAGCAATTGTGCTGGACATAGGGACTGGCACAGGACTCCTGTCCATGATGGCAGCTTCAGCTGGGGCAGATTTCTGCTATGCCATTGAGGTGAGCATTTGTTAGGGGCTGCCTATATTCCACATGTTCTTTGTGATGCTCTTATTTTCAGGCTATGTACTATCTCTGTTACTTTGGTTCTGAATGAAACAGAAATTCTCTTCACAATTACACTGTTAATACAAGCAGGATTTTGGCATACTTCAGTGACTGTTTCAGTGCTGGTTTCATTGACATAGTGTCTTGATCCCATGTAACTTTTTAGGGGCTTCTGTTGATGTATGCAAATATATCTTTATTTTTACAAAGAAATTAGTTTGTTTAACATAAATACTACAATATTAACGTGTATTCTTGTGTTTCAAAAGTTAAATTGGAGGCATCTGATTAACAGTGGAGCTCTGAATTTTTTGAGTGAGGCTCGTTGCCTTGTTTCATGGTAGTGAAACAAAGGAAAAGACACAGAAGATATTAATTTTTTTCAGAACTAAATATATTGCATTTTGTGTTGGTGCCCTGCCATGTTTGAAAGCCAGCTTGAGGGGTACCATTTTGTTATGCTCTTGCTCTTCACAGGTGTTCAAGCCCATGGCTAATGCTGCTGTGAAGATAGTAGAGAAAAATGGTTTTTCAGACAAGATCAAAATAATTAACAAGCATTCCACTGAAGTCACAGTTGGCCCAGGTGAGAAAAGTAGGCTAGGCTTAAAAAATTGGCAAGTGCCTGAAAACCACGAAGGAATATGTCTTAATCTTATTTCCTGTATATATTTTTTAATTAAAACAAGTGCTTTGAGAACACTGAGGGAGCTGGGAGGCTCAGCTTGGAGAAGAGGAGGCTCAGGGGAAACTTCAGCTCTACAACTGCCTGAAAGGAGGTTGTAGCCAGGTGAGGGTTGGCCTCCTCTCCCAGGTGACAAGTGACAGAATTACAGGAAGTGGCCTCAAGTTGTGCCAGGGAGGGTTTAGATTGGAGATTAGGAGATTTTTTTTCACAGAAGGGGTTGTAAAGCATTGAAAAGACTGCCTAGGGAGAGGGGTGGAGTCACTATCCCTGGAATGTTCAAACACGTGTTGATATGGCACTTGAGGACATGGCTTAGTGGTGAACATGGTGGTGGTGCTGGGTTGGTGGTTGGACTTGATCTTAAAGCTCTTCTCCAGCCTTAAGGATTCTGTGATACTTTACATTCTAGAAAGCAACACTGGAGACCTACTTCAAAAGAAAGTGTTCTGGTAATATCTCAGTAGCCATTTGTATTTCAAATGGAAAATAATTTCCAGTCTTCAGCAGACTCTCTAACAGGAATAAATTTTTTAATTACTTGTGTATTCAGGATAGCATCTTCTTGAAAGACTTACATAAGTATTTAACCTTACAATATTGATTTGTGCCTTTAGATGGAGATATGCAGTGTCGGGCAAACATCCTGGTAACAGAATTATTTGATACAGAACTGATTGGAGAAGGAGCTTTACCAACCTATGAGCATGCACACAAATATCTTGTACAGGTAAGAAAATAGGAAGTGTATCACATCTATCAGTAGAGAAATTCTTCTGTCTTTTTTTGAAGTAGGATAGAGATTATATAGAATTTAGTCTTCTGTATTTCTTGGTAAATACACCATCAGCTCTGCTAGTTTCTTAGTCAGTCAATAATTTTCTAGATTCATTCCTAGAATAAAGCTGTTTGAGTTCATATTGTAAATCACAGGCTCTGAAATTACACCTAGTTGCTTTGTGTTGAAACCAATAATTTGCTGGTTAACAAATGTCTTTCAGAAAGGCATCTAGTTCTGATTTGAAGCTCTCCTTAATAACAACTTTGTCCCAAGATGCTTTAAAAAATCTCCTAAATTTGATGAGCTTCACCTTCAGGCATTGGTTCTTTTTTTGGTTGTTTCTTTTTTCCTATTATACTTTTAGTACTCTATATGCTGTATTTAAATAATATCCCTTTTTTTTAGACTTATAATCTGTGAATGTAATTTTAGGGCTTTCTCTTTTACATTTTCTAATATTTTCCCTTCATTAAAATGTGGATGGCAGAACTTTATTTAGATTTCCAGGTTTCCATTCACCAGTTGAAAAGACACCATATAAAGACAATAGTACTCCATAATTTTGTACTGCTCTCCATATAAAACTCTAAATTGAAATTAGTCTTTTTTCTGTAAAACATTGTTTTAGACTTCATGGTTAGCTTTCAGTTCATAGTGGGATTTTTAGAACAACTTGTGTTTTCCACTCTTGAAACATGGATACAAAATTATCCTTGCATAAATACTTGAGCCATTATTTTTCTTATTTTCTCATTGCAATCAGCAACTCATTGGTGATAGCCTAGTAGTTTCTGCCTTGAGAAGTTCAGGGTAGATCTCTTATTTCAGAACAAGAATGGAAATGCAAGTTTCACTGAGGCTAGTAAACTGATAATGTTGCATGGTTAATGAAGTAATCTGGCCTTGCTGAACCACACTGAACAGGGTAGATTCATGTATTCTATTTCACAGAGACAAATTGCTGTGATGTTACAAAAGTCTCAAAAGTAACTTGGATTTCAGATTTCAAAGCTCCCAGTCTAACTTTTCTTTAAAAAGGTTTGCATTTCAATTGATTTAATTCACTCTCATGTTAATAAGTCAAACTTGCTCAATGTGTTTACCCTTTGTTTTGAACACTCAGGAAGGATGTGAGGCAGTGCCTCACAGGGCAACAGTGTATGTCCAGTTAGTGGAATCCAAAAGAATGTGGTCCTGGAAGAAACTGTTTCCTATTCGTGTTGAAGCAGAAGATGGTGAAAAAATTCTTGTTCCACCTTCAGAAATGGAGAACTGTCCAGGTGTTCCTTCTGTTTGTGATATCCAACTGAACCAGATGCCTTCAAGTGACTTCAGTACCCTTAGTGATGTGGTGACAATGTTCAGGTAAGGGAGGCATTGTTTTGTTCAAAACAAAGTTATCCTGTTATGCCTTTCATATAAGCTCTGCATTCAGCTTAAGAAACTGTGAGAATTCCTGAAGAATTCTTTTTACAATTTTCTTTCTATTATTTCTTTTTACAATTTTTATGCTTCCCTGCAGTGTGGATTTCAGTAAGCCAGTACAGAGTGCTTCTACCTACTACAGAGTGCAGCTGGAGCCTGTAAAGTCTGGCAAGGCACAAATTGTACTTTCCTGGTGGGATATTGACATGGACCCCTCTGGGATGATAAATTGCACAATGGCTCCCTACTGGGTAAAACCCACTTCTGCTTTGCAGGTAAAATACTGAGCCTTCAGATCCCATTGTCAGATGACTGAACAACTCGTTGGAGTACTGGGGGCTTTCAGCAGCTCTGCCTTAAATTGCTTAGGAGCTTTGCTAATATATAGTGCATTGAAAGATGCTAAATAAATTGTAGAAATTTTAGCTGTGTATGTGCCAATTTTAGGTTTTCTTTAATGTAAAATGTTAAGAGTAATCGTTTATGTAAAGCTTCAAGACTGAAGCTGTCTTCCAGATATTGTTATTTCTTTTATGTTCAAGAAGGAACGATTTCCATATCTTTTTCCTTAACTAGTCTCTATCCCTGGTTAAAATATTAGTCTGTGGTTTGCTTCCATGTAGTTCTGTTAAATTTCAAAATAGGTGTTATGTTTATGTATATTTATACTCATTAAAAAAAAGAGGCTGGTGTAGGAAAGTGTTGAATTGATATGGTTAATTACTATTACTATTAGAAATACTATCTAGAAATTACTATCACTAGATAGAAATACTATCACTATTAAGTCAGATTCCTGTGTTTTTTGTGAATGTATTTACCAGTAGGATGAACTTAGTCAAAGGGAAGTTACAAAATGATTGTCTACACTTAGCATGTTTGAGAATAAAATTTGAAATTATCAAATTGGAGGTGTTCAGTCAGCCTAGAATGACTGATCAGCATAGGATGTTTGCATTGCAAAGCCCAGCTTTTTGAACCACAAAATAGTTGTGCTGTGATTGGAGTGACACTAAGTGACAATTCTAGGTGCATGAGGCTGTCAGCAGTTTGATACAGGTTTCTAACACAAGTGAACTGTGGAGGTGAAACAGCATTAATAAATGCAAAGCTATTTTGGGTTGTTTTTCATTTGATTGAAATAGACTCTTGGCCAGTAAACAAGCCAATGGTCTTGGGCTTATTCTGCTGCAAGAAATCAATATAACTCAATATGTGATATTGGTCCTTATTCAGCCTTGCTAACTTGAACAAGATTCTTTAAACTAATCATGTGTTTTCAAAGTTGAACACATTCTTCCTAATTGATGTCCTACTATTTGTTCATTTTTCACTTGCTGTTTATGAGTTGAGTTCCTAAGGTTTTGTGTATCAACCCTTTTCAGTGGAGAGATCACTGGATGCAGTGTGTTTATTTTCTTCCACGTGAGGAGCCAGTTCTGCAGGGTGAGAAGTTGTACCTGACTGCCTGTCGTGACGAGTACTCTGTGTGGTACAACCTGCAGAAAGCCAGGTAACAATCTGTGTGTGGAAAAGGCTGCTGTCTTACTCCAGGTTGGAGTATTTGCTGCTCTTAGAGCATCTCCTTTTGTAGAAGAGCAAGATAAGAACCTAAAGAGTAGAAAAATATTAAAAGCTGCTTCATGGGCAATGCACAGGTGGAAAATACACATTATGCATAAAAATTCAGTTGGACTGCAAGCACCTGCCTTGTACCTGGTTGCATTCTCTGACAAAGAAGCATAAACCACTCATGGTTGATTCCTGGAAATCCTAAAATACATCACAGCTGAAGTGGCATACAGGTAAAGAAGTGAAATAATTGCCATTCCATTTCCATTTTCTATATTCCTTGTCAGCACTGTCTTTTTGAGATTACTGCCTTTTGCTCAGATTAAAAAGAGCTTAATCATGTTGGTTGCAATGACAATAGCAGCAAAGATTTTTAAAACCAATGCTAGCTTTAAAATGTCTGATTTTGCTGTGCTTTTTTTACTTAGGAATCCAAAATCCAAACAAGTAACTGTTTGCTGAAAGGGCAAAGCCTAAAGTACCTAACCATCACAGTTAGTGGAAAGTAGGGGATGGTTCTTGGTTTTGTCTTTTAAAGAAGGTGAAAAATTTTTTTTGACCTTTCTTCATTTGGAAATGCAGGTTACAGAAACGTCTCTGGAGAACCAGTAACTTTGAAGGAGTGACAGCAGAGTTTGTGTTCATTACTGTGCATATCAGCCAAAAGGCATAAATGTGCCTGTTTGCAAAAACGTGTTACTGATGCTGTAGTGATACTAGATTGAAATTTTTTACAGAGAAGGGAAGAATAAGGCAGATGAAGAGGAGCATAAAGCAGATGTTCCTGTGGAGAGTCCTGTCTGTAGGTGTCGTGCTCATCTGCTTTGGAACAGGCCCCGCTTTGGGGAGCTGAACGATCAGAACCGAACACGCCAATACGTCGAGTCCTTGAGGAAAGTGAGTGCTTGTTGCCTGCAGGTTTTATTGGCTTCTCTGATGGATGCACATACTGATTTGTGCAGTAATTATTTATAGAATTTGTTTGTCCCCTGCAAAGGACTTTGTTCACAAAGTATATTTTTCTTCCATCAGCAGATGGAAGTTATACTTTTGTCTTGAAACCTTTAGTATTAAATTTTTAAATGGTAAGCAGCCATTTTTGCATAGAATTTGTAGCAGCTCTGTGTTTGTTAGACATAGTGTTGGAAGTTGAATAAAGACATACATTCTTGAGCAAACTTTTCCAAACCTAAGCCAAGGGCATTACATGAATTTTTTTTTACTGTTATTTGATATGAAAGTGTATATAAAGTGCAGAAGACTTTTCCCTCTGGAATTACAATGACTATTTGTTTTCTCTAGGTTCTGAAAACAGATAGTGTTTGCCTTTGTATCAGTGATGGCAGTCTGCTGCCTGTGCTGGCTCACTATCTTGGAGCAAAGCAGGTACAGTACTTTGTCCTGTTTTTCAGATCTTTGCATTTTAGCATGGTATTTTTCTCTCATGTAGTTCATTTCCAGCTCATTATTTACTGTTTGCAGTGCCTCTTCAGGAACAAGGGAGGAATAGGCTCATATTGTTTTGAAGGGGGGGGTTAAATTCATCCCTGGTCAAGCTGAAGTCTAGGAAGATAGTAACTACCAGCTTTGACATTTACCAGTGTGTCGTTTTGAGGGAAGGTGCTGTTCCCCATTCCCCACTGCTTCCTGTTTGCCATCTTGCACCTTGTTTTTTTGAAAACACTCTTTCTATAGACCTAAATATCTGGCTGCGTATTTCTTTTATGTTTGCAATTCCATAATTACATTTATTACGTAGTCTTGAGTGGAAGATCTGTAAGAGCCAAGTAGGAAGCAGTAGGAGTACTGGGTCTGTGTAACTGAGAGCTGAGGGCTGCCTGGCTGTCTCACATACATAAATTCCCTCCTTGACAGAGGGCTCTTTTAACTAAAATCTCTTGGAGTTGAACTGAATATCTGGGAATGTGTAATGTAATATAATCTTGAAGAATGTAGCATATTGCCTAACAATTCATCAATTTTGGATAAAAACGGATTTTTTTTTCTTACTGCAAAAGGCTTCTGAGCACTTTCCAGCTGGTACAGTCAGGTCATGTTAAGCAGTATTTACAGTTTGGCACACTGGTAATATGCTTGCATTTGTTCATGAGTAAATATATGCTTAGAACAAATGTTAATATGATGTGTGCAACTTAAAAATGAAAAATAAATATTTGCATTCTGCTGAGTTGTTTTTTTCTTGTATAGCTGTGAAAACAGAATTATTTAGCCTGTAGTTTTGGGGGGGTGTTTTGTTGTTAAAAAAGTTAATTATAGTGGGCTCTGGAATAGTTGCATGGTTCTTATGAACTGTGCTCACTAGGGCATCAAAAATGTTCCTTCATTCTTCAGTTTCATACTCTTTTAATTAAAAAATATAAAGCTAGTTTGACTAACTGTGTATTTTCATTAGGTGTTTATGTTAGAAAACTCTGGTGTGTCCTGTTCTGTCATGGAAAAAGTGAGTATTCCATTTTCTGTTAAAGCAGCCTCTCTCCCTGCAGATGCCTCTTGGCTTGTCTGCCTCAGCTGCTGCTCTGCTGCTGCCATTGCCTCGGTGATGAAAGCCAGGCAGTTTGTTTCTGAGGGTTAGTGAGAGCTTCCCAGAGCTTGCACCAGTCTTACCTGGCAAGCAGTATCCAGCAGTTGTGTCTTCCTGCTGAGACAGGTTGGGGATGCCTGCTCAGCCGTGGGGAAGGGCACAGAAGGCTCTGCCCGTGGAGTGGAGGCTGTTGAGAGGCAGCTGGTGCCTAAGAAGTGACTGGAAGCAGCTTCCTGGAGTCATCATTGGGCTGTGGCTCCTTTAGCTGACACTGTGTATTTGAAGATCTGGCTCAGCCTGTGGCTCAAAGTGCAAAATGAGGAATGGTGGGCAAGTGAGGACTCAAACCTGTTCTCAAAGAAAAGCCAAATGTGCAGTTGTATTTGGAGGTGAAAAGATTCTTACCTTTCTTGATTATCCTTCTTACGTGCTTCAAAGTGCAAATGAATGAACGTGAGGCAACTTTTGTGTTACCTGCCTTTTTGTATGGATAATTTAAAGAATACTGAGAGCACATGCTTTAGTTCCCTAGGTGTGACACGTTGGCTCTAGGTACATGCAACCTTCAAGAATAGACTTGTGTCATCCTCATGAGTTATGGCAGGCAGCTTTATTAAAATCTCTTTTGTCTGCTGTTATTTTTCTAATTTATTTTCAATAAAATTATTAATTTGGTCTCAACTGTGGCTTTTGATAAAGACAGCATGTTTCTTTTTGATTTTAGTTTTTTAAAGCAAATCATATTGAAGATAAAATTAAAATAATAGAAGCACGTCCTGAGTTGCTGAAGCCTTCTCATTTGGAAGATAAAAAGGTATGTTACAGTTGTCCATTATAATGAATTTCAGGGGTTAGTAAGGAGCAGAAGGTAAAAATAAGTTATAACCACAATGAATTCTGTTATATCCAGATTCATATAAAATGTAATGAGGAAATGGTTCACACCATGTGCCATTAAAACTAAAGGAGACTTAACACTGTGGAAGGGAGGGTTGTTGCTTTGTTTTTGAAGGGTCTGACTTTCCCTGCTGTGTGATTGCCCCAGTAGTTAAGGCAGTCTAACTGGTTCTACAAGGCTGTTGCTCTGTCACACAAACTCAAAAAGATTGCAATCTGTTTGGAAGTAATAACATACTTCAAAACTTCAGAATTCTATAACTCATTACAAAGACTTCCAAACTCAAGCTGCAGTATTTTCTCACTTTGTTGTGGGAAAATTCAATATAAAATGTGGTAACTAAACCCACAGAACAATGTCCAGTATGTTGTACGTGCAGTGTACAGTAATTAAATGCCTAGGGAGCAGTAGAAGTTTTTATCTAGATGATTTCACTTAATATATTGCACTGGCAGCTATTGGAAAACCTAAACAGCCTGTGTTGTTGTTCTTTATTATAATGCTTTTTATCTTTTTCCTTCCTTGTCAAGATTTCTGTCCTTGTGGGGGAGCCCTTTTTCACAACAAGTTTGTTGCCATGGCATAACCTGTATTTCTGGTATGCCAGGACAGCTGTGAGCACTCACCTTGCCAGCAATGTCACAGTCCTACCTCAGTCTGCTTCTTTGCATATGATGATTGTGGAGTTCCAGGTGAGATTGTTCAGATATTTACACAAATCTACTTGAAACTGAGTACTCTGCAACTTTATTGCATCTTAATACTGTCCAATATGTTCTGTACTTACCACCTGAGGGAGGAGTATTTGGTATCTTAAAGGATGAATTTTGCTGTTTCAGCCATCTCATGTCAGCAAATCAGATCAATTTTGCCATTTAAAATGAAAGGGTTGCTTGTTTTGAGATACTTATTTAGATTAGAGATTGGTGAAGCATGTGACAGTTGTAGTTATTTATAAAATTATATATTTTATCTATATATAATATATAAATATATGTATAAAGTAGATACCCCACAACATATGAAGTTTTGAAATGAGGCTTTCTAAGACTGTAGGCAAGATTCCTAATTGCATGTGGATTTTTTTTAACTGCCTGAGGCTGTACACACTGAATACGAGCACATCTTAAGAATACTTCGAAAAGTTATCTTTCAGATATTGTGCAAAGTTATAAATGTAGTTTTTTCATTTATTGAGGACTTTGTAACAAAAGATTGTGAAGTGCTTAAGTACCATGAAAATGGAAATTAGGAATGCAAAGTCCAGTAGCTTAAGAGAGGGAGCTCTGTAGTCTGGCATTGTGTAAATAAATGTACATACTTTAAATAAAAATGCCTATAATCTAATAAATTTTCACATAAAGATAGCCTTCAGTTTATCTGTTAAAAATGCCAGGTCTTTCTTGGAGTTTTTCCTCCCCTCTGACTCACCAGCTGTGTCGTTTTCATGTCTGAGCCTTCTCTCCCTTAACAGTTTCTTTATTCAAATGCTCTTTAACCTTGTTCTCTTACTTCTGCCTTTGATATGTGCATGTGAAAATGGGTTTGTTCTTTTTCCCCTCTGGGCCTAATCAACTGTGATGCGCATTTTTTCATTTTTCTGCAAAAATGTACAGAGTTTAAGTATATGCTGAGTAAGTAATGTAAATCTGTAACAGGGAGCTGTTAAAGTAATCAGCAGTAATCAGATTGAAATAAGCAGTAAATTTTAATTCCATGCTCTCTTATCTAGAGGTTTTAATTCCCTAGAACTCAAAGCATTTTCTAAGAAAGTAAGCATTATTCTCTTCATGTTCTGGATGAGGAAATCAAAGCATGCAGAGTGATGACTGAAGATTATTCAGCAATCAGCAGAATGTGGAATAATATTCATGTCACCTAAGCCTCAGTTTTACACTTTCGTATGCTGGGTTTGTTTAGAAATGATTGCACATAAAATTTTTGGTAGAACATTTAACTTACATTTTGTTCCATTAGGCCACCCCAAAGCTATTGCTTTAATTTTGCATTATCTTCTTTCAATGGTGAATCTAGACTAAAATTCTGTAATCTGTGGGATTTTAAAAATAACTTCTGTGTGTACCAGTTCCTGGTTAGACTGAGGGAACAGACACCATGTTGCAAGGTCTTCTGCAGAACCCTTCTGCAGGCTGTTCAGTCCTCTCAGAATGGATATGCTCTTTAACTGTACCACAGCACTGTCTCAGCACAGAGGGCTCTGTAAAGCTCCTAAGGTTAGTTTTCTCACTGCAATAAATACTCTGGTCATCATGCATTTCTTTACCTCCTAGTCAGTCTCTTTTGAGGAGTTGAGTTTAGAGCTCCTCTTAATGTATTACACTTAACTTAATGGATATGTCATCATGGTTAAGCAAATAGCGAAACCTGGATCAAGGAGAAAAAAATTGATGGAATTACTTCAGTTAGAAACTTGCTTCATCCATGACTGCATTTGGGGAGCAGAGTGCTCCCTGTCTGCTTTGGTAGTTCTGGGTGTACCATTCAGAGACTCTAATTCATGCTGTAGTCTGACAGAAATTATAACAGTATTTGTTTAAATGTTCAGTAGTCCTGCTGCCAGCTTGTAAAGCAGGAACATTTGAGATTAAGTGTGACAATGAACAGGTAATAAAATGTATATATCCACAGCTAATACATGTTTGTGTTCTAGTAAGAGACCATTAATGAGGTCTAAGAAAAGGCAAATGTTGAAGTGAGTCAGTCTGTCCAGTGGGTTGCTAAAGCCAATGAGAGGCATGGTATGAAGTGGCTGAAATGATCTCACTCCACTTGGTGGGGCTAAAGGGAAGTGTGGTTCTCTGGTAGACTGTGAGATGTTTGATACTACTGGGAGCACTTACCTGTGCTGGATAGTGAAGGTGGAGGAGCTGTAAGGGTTAGGTCTTGGCAAATCCATACCTTCTCTAAAGTAGACTACACTCATAAATTGTAAGAAATGTTCTTTAGAGGAGTTGAAAACAGTAATTAAAGAATTAGCCAACTTAAAAAACCTTTTCCTAGAATTATTTTCTGATTCTTGCAGTAGTTGTAATGGTTTAACAATATATATACATAGTATCTGGCTTGCTGTCAAATGTCTAAGCCACAGCTAAAATTATTTCAAGATATCCTCTTTCCTTTAATAAAGCCAAACAAAATCCTGTTGTTTTTTATAGGACTTATGGAGAATCAGGAGTCCCTGTGGCAGCTGTGAAGGTTTTGATGTCCAGACTATGGATGATATGATTAAGGTAAGAAGCACAAGTCTTAGCAAAGCAAAAAAAAGTTCAAGCACAAGTCTTAGCAAAGCAAAAATTCAGTTTGGCTTAATAAAGCATTTAGTGACTGTTGAAAAACTTGTGTATTAGGCAGAGCACCGTTGTTTGAGATTCATTTAGGTTTCTACAGCTCTGCTCTAGATTAATGGTGGAGGAGTACAGGCAGTTATAGAGTGGAATTCATCTCAAGGGAGTAGAAAATTTCAATGCATTGTATTTTGTAAGTGTTCGTTTCTGTTTCAGGGCTGAGGGCCTCACTCACAGCATTTGGTTTCATGCATGTAGGACATTTTCTCCCTTGTGCTTAAGAAGTGCAGTCGTGCCCTCTTGCAGCTTTATTGCTTAAATACTCTGGGTTTGCATTTCTGTTGTTTTCAGTTAATTTTATTCCTTCGTTTCTTCAGGATTCTCTGAATTTTAGGGAATCCAAGGAAGCAGAACCTCACCCACTGTGGGAATATCCCTGCAAGTCACTCTCAGACCCACAGGAAGTTTTGACATTTGACTTCACAAAGACTGTACCACAGCACTGTCTCAGCACAGAGGGCTCTGTAAAGCTCCTAAGGTCAGTTTTCTCACTGCAATACTCTTGTCATCATGCATTTCTTTACTTCCTAGTCAATCTCTTTTGAGGAGTTGAGTTTAGAGCTCCTCTAAATGTATTACGCTTAACTGATGCAGATGTACTTGACAGTTTTTAATAATGTGATCTAAGATTGTGGAAGTTGCTCTGACACAAGCTTCTTGTGGGTATTCACAGTAGGCTGTAACAATAATACAATAATGTTAGATATTGTTAGATTAGATAATATGCCTCTGTTTCAAAAAAATAGCATTTTACTAGTTCTCACCATGATTTAAAATTTAAATAGATTAATTTATAGTTTAGAGAAAATAAAACGCTACCTGGATGTTTTTAATGTTTCCTGTTTGTTGCCTGCTGCTGAGTTCTTGAAGAAAAAGCTTCTACTTAGCTTGTCAAATTATTTTGTTTAATAATGAATAAAATACTGTGTTTAATAGCTTTAAAATTATTGTGTTAATAGCTTTTAATGTATATGCTATTCTTCCTTCTAACTTCCTTCCTGGCAGTCTTTATATTTTGCCACATCTTCTGAGATACTTTCCACTATAACTGTGGATTATACTTAATTCTGTTCAAACTTGAAATGCTGTTAAGAATCTAAAAATGTGAAAGTTTTATTTTTAACTATCTAGAGCTTACATAGCTCAAACACTGCTGTATTTCTCATTAGACAAAATTCAAGCTTTCATAGACTCCACAGCCATCTGTGTGGGGTCTCTTGCCTTTGCAGCAGTTGTGTTTGCAGGCAGCACAGTGCCATGGCCTCTGCTTCTGGTGGAGCAGGCTCTTGAAGTGACACGGTGTGTGTGGTAAATATTTCCTCTCAATTCAGAGTCAGTAGGAACTGGGGTCTCTGAAGGAAGTTCTCAGCGTATGCTGTGTAATTCATGCCATGTTATTCAGTGCTGGTTAAGTGGCTGTGCTGCTGAGCAGATGTAGTTATGACATGTTCTCTTCCCTGCCTTTTTTTAGGTTTCATATCTGCAAGTACTTTAAAGTTTCTGCCCCCAATTACCATCTCAGTCAGCTGTTCAGCTTTCTTTCAGGATAGAAGTTGTTTATGCTTTTGCAGCTCTCACTTAAACACTAGTGCAGTGTTTAAGCTGCCAGGATTGTGTAAAATAACAGGTTTTATCTCTCCCCAGGAAAGGGAAGAGCCACGGAGCAGTTCTGTGGATGGAATATCATCTTGCTGCTGATATCTCCGTTAGTACAGGACTGATGCAACTGGCAAATGAACAGGTATAACTTCAGTCTCATTTATTATGTCAAAGTCTTTAGGATTGCAGTGGGTCTCTGCTGGCCATGCTTGGATTGTGTAGTACCCCTTCTAACACTGTTTGAATACTGTGTCATCAGAATTACTAAAAATATCTGTTCATGTTTTTGTGGGGAGCAGGGGATGTACCTTAAGAGAGTCTGATTCCATCCAAATGCTCCCTAGTTTGGAATCAAACTCAGAATTCAAATGGGATGCTAGGTCAAAGCAGAGTTTCTTCATACAAATAACCTCATCTCAATTTAACAAAAGCAGAAGTTGGGAGGGGAAGGAGTAAGTATTTTTAGTATTCTATCTCAATATTCTTTGACCAACTCCATTTTTAACGCAGTGACTTCAGTGTGTGGTGTAGCAGATGGTATTTCAAGTTATGTGTTCCATAGTGCAGTGGATGGCAGTGTAAATGATAACTGCTGATCATTGTGTGCTCAGCTGGGAACAAGAGAACAAGAACTCTTACTGCATTGTTACTGTATAATAATAATATTGTAGATTTTAATTGCTTTTACTTTTAACTCTCTCCTGTAGGGAAACTGTGAATGGAATCCCCACTGCAAGCAAGCTGTTTATTTCTTCAGCTCTGTTATTGAGTCACAAATTTTGTCAGACCCTACTGCTGTCACGTATGTTATAAATTTTGACACAAAGACAGGAGAGATTGCCATGGATTTTAAGCTATTATAAAATATTTTCCTCTTGCTCATATTCCTAAATTATAATAAACATACAGTATTTCTTATTTTGTACAGCAGAGGGTTTCTTTCATTTTGTTCAGAGAGCAAACTGTTCTTTAACATACTTAGAACCCTTTTGGGTTTGTTTTCAAAATACAATTAATGAGGTAGAGAGGAATCATTCCTTAGGGACAGGTATTCTTATCAGGGTTTATATACACATATATACACATGCTTTTAATCATCTCTTTCAGGATTTTACATAGTGTTAAGGAGGTACAAAATGGTTGATTTTACAATAGCAGCTGTTTATTGGCATGGCATATCGCTGGATGAGGACACCAGGCCTTACACTGACATTAGAGAAAAGTGAGTTAAACACATCTATTTCTAGGCTGTGCTCTTGCCACCATAAAATGGGAAATAATCTTCAGACTGCACAAAGAGAAATCCCAAGTCAAGCTACATATGTATATTAGCATACTTAATAGGGAGAAGGAAACAGCTGAGCTATTTTCAGTCTTGTCTAAGTTGTGGCTGGTTCTATGCTGCAATGGCCAGTGAATTAAAATGTGGTGCACTGATGTTCTGCTGCAGCTGATGTTCTGACATGCTGCATTTCTGAAGAGTCTATTGCCAAAAAGTGATCAAAACCTGTAAAGCTGTGACTGGAAATTAGAAAATGTACATATTCAAATTACTGGAAGTGACAAACTGATGGTAGTCTGACCAGAAACAAAAGGAAAAGAGTCATAGGCAAAAAGCAGATCTTTATGAGATATGTAATACTCAATGTATGATTAAAAATGTGGCCTTAAACTCATTCCATCAGAGGTGTAAATAGTACCTGCCAGTTTGGCTAAGTTGTAAGGTGCTTTGCAGTTGCTCATGTCCACTGCTGAGGTTTTCTTAGTTGCTCTCCAGATCACATTGGCTGCAGTGGCATTGTGTGAAATGAGTTCTGCTTTAGATGAACAATCAATTGGTGTATCTGTTTTGTATGTGTGACCTATTAAGGTTTTGATAGAAAATCAATGTCCTGCCAGTCCCAAGTTATGTCAGCCATCCACAGGGATAACAGTTACCAAAGCTCCTATTTTCTCTGGGCAGCAGCTTGAGCAAAGGGAAAGGATTATCATAAAGAAGCCACGAGGCAGCAGGAGCCTCCCCTACTCTGCTTTCCTGGTCACCATGATACATCATTCTTGTGAGTAAAAACTCTTCCTTTTTTTTTTTTTTTCCTAATGGTGTGATCATATTCATAGACCCATAAGCCATCTGAAATATTCCTAAATTTTTAGATCCATTTTCCTGATCAACAGAAACCCTGCAGCTCCTGCTGAGGTCTGTGAATTTCACTTTTCAAAGCTGCTCTTTTAAGATGCTTATCTTTAGTCTGTCATCTCTTACAGGCTTTTCTGGAATATATAGGTTGCTGTTCATAAAACAATTTTTTTGTTTTGATACATTGTGCCTAGCCCACAGAAAGTATGGTATAAAACCTTTATGTGTTGTACACAGTACAGTTGTAAAGGGAACAGTAATATGGCCAAGCCTTTAAAATAGTAGAGGCTTGGCCCTTTGTTTTTTAAAAAAGGCAGAGGCACAGTTGTGCAAGGCTGAAAAAGACTGGTGTTGTACTGCTGCTCTTGTCTCCTGGCTGTGTCCTGTAACTCCTGTGTGTGGCCTGACACAGAAAGCATGAGCTGCTGTTCTTGGTCTGCAGTAGAAATGGCTTCTGAATGGGCATTTAACTGCATAAGTCATTCTGGATCCAGCAAAAGAGTACAGTGTTCCATTGGGAACATAAAACTAGTTAGCAATATATTAGAATTTATATGTTTGATAAAATAAGATAGGAAAAAAACACAACCAAGTTCATAGTATTTTATCGTGTAGTATTAACTTTCTCAATGATAACTGTGTATGGATGTGCCTGAATTGTACTTTCTAAGAAAAAGTTAAACATAAATTTGTTAAAAGAAATCCAGACTGATGGGAATTTGTATTTTTGTTATCAGTGTTACATATGTTGAAGTTGCATGGTCCCTGCAGTGGATATTAGGGATAATGACTGAGGAGCACCCTTGTTAAGCTCACTTTGTGTTTGAGTCCTGGGATTGTACAGGTTCTCAGGGGTGGGTGCAGTGAAAGGGAAGGGCAGAAGCTGGATGCAGTAGCAGCCATCTGCAGAACTGTGTTCCCAGGGCTGAGCTGTGTGCTCTGTGCTTATAAGGAAGAACATCTTCAATTCCAGTACATCTGGAGCAGAAATTGCATTGCTGCTATCCAAAGAAAAATAAAATCAACCCACACCTGGAAGGATGGAATGTTGAGCATATTTTAGGACCTGTGGGTTCTTTAGAGGAGCAAAATCTGATGGATATGCTCAAGAAACCTTGTGCATGTTTTAATTCACTGTGAGTGTTGCCAGCATCGCTAATGTTTGCTGGTTTGGCTTTTGCATTTAGACAGGCACTGCAACTGCTTTAAGGATTTGGTTAAAATTGCTGGGAGCTGTTAGGTTGAGGCAAGCCCTTAACAAAAGTGTGTGTGATGGGACTATTTATTGTATGTATCAGTCTTCCTTGACTTACATGAATTCTTCAGGTTGGGCTTAAAAACCTAATGTGATGTGTAAATTGTGTGGAAAACAGCTGCTTACAGAGGGACACTGGCCATTCCTTATACATGTGAGTGAGAACAAAATAAAAGACTGCTTCTATCTCTGTGCTCTTCCAAAGGCCATTTTACTGCAGGCACACACTTTGGAGAGGAAAACTACTTTATCAAAAAACCACATTACCCAGGTGCAGCAGTCAGCCTCCCGTTTGTTCCCAGACCTGACAGAAGCATTGCAGTGATGTTCTGGGTTGGAAGAGCTGCTGGCTACGGGCATCTTAATAAGCACAACAAGAATCTTATTTTCTCTTGGAAGGAATTTATTTGGTGCTGCCACCACAGGCAATTTTTTTTCTAAATGACAACAATTTTGATCGTGACTAGGCCTGCAAGCACAGATGCACATTCTAATAGAAACAGGATCCTCTGCCAGCACTGAACTAACAGTATCACAGTTCAGATATTGCAATAGAGCCAGTGTATAGCTGGGTGGCTTTTTTAATGCAAGACACAGGTTTTAGTCAGGTATTGAAAGTCATAATAAACTACCAAGTGTTGCCATTCACCTTTACTTCCCAATCTTGGCTTTACTGCAGAAGTTACTATTCTGTAGTTCTGAATTGCAATGAAATTTTACTAAGGTGTGGTGGCTACGACAGCACAGTTCCACAAGAGGGTGCTGAGAACCCACTCCTAAATTTCTAGCACCTTATAAATCAGGAAAATGCAGAGACTTGGAATGCAGCTGTCTTGTGCAAATCACACTTGTGGTGTTATAAGATACACTGTACATACATGCATGGAAGTGGAAAGCTAGTGCAAAAAGTGGCAACTTCTAGTAAATCTAATCCAGATCTGTACCTACTGTTAAAGCAGGCAGGCAGCAAACTGTCTCATGCTGAATAGAGTGAATAGTACTCCTTGGACAGTGAAGTTGTCATGGCCCTAATGAAGGACAAGTCTTGCATTTTAAAGGGTGTTTTCTAAACCACGGCAGCTGCAAGATTTGTTCCTTTATTTGCAGAACTGGTGCCTTTTGTCTGAAAGCTGGGCAGTTCAAGGGCTGAGATCCTGGAGCTTGCTTTTCTCCTTCATTAGTCCCTTTGAAACTGCTCTATGTGGGCTTCCTGCATTTAACAAGATAGAGGATGCAGTTCAGGACTAATTCATTTAGTCACTCATCTTTTGTATTCTATTTGTAGTTACAGCTGGTTGTTAGGGGGGGCGGAGACTATTAGAGCTTCCTAGTGTTGGATTTTTCCAGTGATGATTGTGAGCTGAATACAATGGCTGCTTGTGTTGTCATTCTACCTTATTGACTCTGATAGCATTGCAAAATGTTAATTTGGCTTGGTACTTAATCACTGTAATACTTCACATTTCCAAGCATTTAGTGCAGATTAGTGATTAAGATGCTTCTCAGAGAGGTGTGTGTTGTCATCTCTATTTTTTAGATGAGAAAAAAGCTAAGTGTGGTTTGTGTGGGTGTGTGAGTGTTTCATCTGCCCCAGGCTCACTATAAGATTAGAGCCTCAGAGCTAAAAATGACTTGCTCAAGGCCATGCAGAATAGACTAATCCCCTGACTCCCTAGCTCTGCTTTAATCATTTGTTTTCTTAGCACAGTGTGATTTCAGATGCAGCCTTATGAGGTTTGACTGAGATGCAGCAGATAAAGATTCAGAGGCTGTAAATCCTTGGATAGCTCAGTAATTAAAACCACCTGGGTTTTAAAACACATGTAAAATATATCTATATTATATAGAAGTTACATATTTAATATAATTTTATATATATTTACAAAGCTATAGAGCATTGGTTTTGTTTTCAAAAGCTGTCATGAAGATGACCCACTTATTCTTCCCCCCAGCAGGATTCTGTCTAGGATTTGAGAGCCCCAGAGCTGCCTCTTTGTGGACAAGGGCAGCAATGAATGAATGAGAGCCAATGATCCTCCTGTGTGCCAAGGGAAAGCCCTGCAGCTGCAGGTCTGGCTGCTCCTCACAGAGGTGTGGGCACAGTCCCAGGGTATCTTGGCCTTAGGTTACTCAAGACTGGCCATGTACCCTCTGGCTCTTCCTCAGGGTTTTGCTGAAGTGCAGCTGCATGATGAGCTGCAGCAGCCCCTCTGCTGTGGATTGTGCCTCTCTCTCCTGTCATTTCCCACAGCTCTGCTCTCTCTTGCCTTGCACATCACTCCCTTGGGGAAGTGATGTACTCGTGCTTTGAGGGGAGTGGGTGCTGCAGGTGATGGAGACAGCTGCTGCTTCTGCAGGGTGGTGGATCCTGCTCTATCTGTCCTCACATAAGGCACCTTCTGGCTTCCTGTTAGGGTATCTAAGAAACCAATTACTCACACTCCTGACAATCAGCAAATAAATCAAGCTGCAGCAATGAATGAGGTGGGAGGGAGACAAACAGCCTTCACTGCGGCACTCCAAATGCCATGTCCCTGCTCAGCTGCAGTGTTTCTAGGAATGCTGTGAGGGGCTGTGCAGTAGATCTCTGTGTCTCATCTCGTGCCTGCCTGACAGGCAGCAGCAAAGTCACTTGTGCCCAGGGGCTGGTGACAGAGGATGAGGCACCCTGACGTGGGGTGGAAAGGCTGGGAGTGCATCCAGGGTTGGGAATGAACAGGCTGCTCTGCAGGACCAGTGCCCGGGGGGACACTTGGCCAGGGATGTCCCTGAGCTGCCATCGTGCCCCTTCCTGCCAGGCTTCTGAGGGCTGAGCTGCAGGGGGGATGGACATGCTCTCCTGACCCTTCCCTGTGCTTCCCAGCACCCTGGCTGTGTCCTACCCAGAATAAGATGTGTCAGCTCCTGCTGCCAGCCCACAGGGACAGAGCAGCTGGGCAAAAGGCTTCCTGTGTTTTGTGAGCAACTGTGGGACTAGAGAAACCAAAGTCCATGTGTTCAGTTTGTATCTGTGTGACTTCCAGCCTGAGGGAACCAACAGCACACAGGGGTCATGAGCTGGTGTGAAGAGAATATTCAGGCCATATAATTTTGCTGGCTGTTTTGCCACGTGTGTGTCCTGGCATGCTGGGACATGGTACTGAGGGCCAAGGCAGTGGCTTTAATATTGACTGCTCATGTTCCTGCTGTTTTAAATCAGCACTGAAGTTTTTTGTCTCTTACCTCCTGAGTTGATGCAGCTTAAGAGTTTTCCACAGTGTTTCTCATTCCCTGTTTCTGTTGAGTAGCAATGATCTTTGGACTCCAACTCAAAATAGTTTCATTCTGTCAGTGGAGTTTTAGGTGATGTGCCCTTAAGTGACCCTGTTGGCATTGCTTCTTCTTGAGCCTTGGCCTTGCTTAAAATCAGGACCTTATGGGTGGCCCTGTGTTGAAAGCTGTGCTGGCATATTGCATTAGGATGGTTTAGTATGTGTTTCTGTTTTGTATGAAACTTAGGGAAGCTGCATCTCTTCTCCTTCATGCATTCAATAGATTTCTTTATAGATTTCAGGGGCTTAGATTGCTGCCCTACCCTGGCCCTTCACTTTTTGCTAAGACTGACTAGTGCTCAACAAAAACTAACAGCTCCTTCTGTGTGGCACGGTAGAATAAATGAACTGTGAAGTCAGCTTCTGTGTTAAATGTTAGGGGTTTTATCTTTTCTTGCATTATCTTGACACATCCCTGCAATATTCATGAAAAAAGTCTTCAAAAAGGGAAAAAGGAAGAAAAATATCCAGAAAAGACTGTGTCTTCATATTTAAATACAAAACAGTCTCTATGTCTGTAGTAGAAGGGTGCTCTCCTCCACGGGTTTCATGGGTCTGTGCTGACAAAACATTTGATTTTTGTGTGTTTTCTTTTGTGCTTGTCACAGACACGAGGCAGTTCAAGGCCAGTCTCATCCGTGTGTGGTGCTGCCAGGCTGAGGGGTTTGCTTGGGGCTCACAGATGATGAATGAAGCAGCAGGGTAGAGGCACAGCCAGCAGCTCCTTTCCAAAAGGGGCACCAGCATCTCAGAGCATCCCAGCAGTGCTTCCCAAAGCAGGCTGGTGTCCAGGCTGAGCTCCTGTGCCCTGTTGTGGGTGTGTTAATGTACAGAGATGGTTGGCAGTGTGTTCCTCGTTCCAGAGTGGCAGCACAGGTATCAGTGGGAGGTTTTGGTGAGGATGTGATGTGGCCCTTCCAGGTGCTGTTTATCCCACTCTCTTTGAGGGCACCCTCGATGGCAGATGTGTCCCCATTTAGAATGGTTTCATTTTTGTTGTGTTCCTGTGCCAGTCAGGCAGGCCCTGAATAAATACTGGGATTTTCTCACAGGAGATCATCTGTTCAGGTCAATGCAGTGCCTTGCATCCAGTGCCAGCTTCCTGCTGCTTTCTTGGATGCTGCTGCCCATATCCTTTTGCTTGCAGGGGGAATATTCCACTTGTGTGTCTGCCTCTAGCTGGGAATGAGATACACTGCTCCATTTTTTACCTCCCCTAAAAGCTGAGAGCTGTGACTCTCTTTTTGAGACAGTCTGTATTTGCTTTCCCTGGGTTGGCTGGGCAACAGCTAATCAAATAATTACATTTAAAATAAGATTTAACAAAAAAAGCATGTCTAAAAATAAAAGCAAGGTGTAGTCATGCTTGTCACCAACAGAACTAGTCAGCAGTGTGTGTTCTGGGGAATGTTTCCTGAGCAATTAAGGGCCATTTAATCTTTCTTAATGTACTTAACTTTTTATATTGCATTTTTAAAATATTTTTAGATGTTCTCCTATCTTTGCAGTATGTCTTCAGATCCAGTATCTCCTCCCATTCCTTTTCATTCCATTCCCCTTGCCCCTTGTGCTTTCAGTACAGTCTTCTCACACAGAGCCTTGACAAGCAGCTATTCATATTTCAAGAGTTTTTGCTTGTAAGCTCCAGTTCTGTCCACGTTTAAAATATGAATAAAAATAGCAGTGTTGGGTTTTTTTAAATAATAAACTGAAGGTCCCAAACAGATGATTATGCTTCCCTTATAAATAAGCATAACCCAGAAACAGAAGAAATTCTGTACTTTCCCCCATCCTCAAACCAAACACAGGACCAAGTGGGACCTTCTGGGTTGTTCTGTATCATCCCTTCCTCCAGCTCGGCTCAAACATAGAATCTCTGTAAAAATACATTCAGCTCTGTTTTAAAAGCATTGGTGTTTCAGAGGAATTTTTTTTTTGTTTGTTTATTTTGCATTCCATTATGGTCGTTTGGAAGCTGGTTCTGAACATTCCTGGTCTTATGGTCAAAATCCTTCTTGTAATTGTGAGCCCAGGAATCCAGGCCTGGACAAGGACCTCTTCTACTTGACCAGACTCAGCATTTCTTTCTGCCAGTGTATAATAAATGCTGCATTTACAGCTTCTAATTTGCTCTGACTTTGGAACAGAGCTTTGAAACATGGTGAGGCTTCTGCAGTGGGGTGAAAGGACACTCGAGGTCAGCTGTGGGCAAAAGGATCTCACCAGGTAAGCACTGGCAGTTCAAAAGTGGCACAGAGTTTCAGGAACACTTATAATGAAGTGTCTGCAGCATGAAGTCCTTCTTATGTGCTTATTGTGGCATACAAGACAAGTTTAGTTAAGAGTCTGAGTTTACTGTGGCTATAAAAACTTCATTGGCAAGTGTGGAAAAGAGGAATTAAATGTAACCAAGGAATAACATAAAATAGTTTTAAATACCTGTTTCAGAGCAGTCTGACTTTGGGCCTGAGATAATGGACTAGGTTGCATACTGAGAATTAGTTTGTCTTCAGTGGTACACCTTTCGTTGGAAATATATTTGGCATAGTCTTGGCACCATGTTAGGCCCAGTATTTTTGTTTGGTTGGTGTTCTGTAGACCTTGCAGCTTTAATGAAGAGAAAGATTCAGCTGGGTTTTGCTGGGTATTCAAAATTCTGAAATGGCCTTTAGGTATTTAAGAACTTGTTACAAAGAAGGTAACAATTATACCTAGGTAGGTCTGAAAAGGTAGTGAGGACGTTACCCACAGTGTAGCAGCACCAGGTGTTCAAACTCAGAATCCTCTGCTCAGATAGAAGTTCATGAACTTCTTCAATGAGAAGAAAGGTACTTAATTACTTTTGATGTAGAAATATGTCATCTTCCCCCCATCATGCTCATCTCTTTCTGTTCATTTCTGTTCATGTGGTGGGATCAGAAACACTGGGGAATTTCAGGTTCTGAACTCCCACTTCACACTACCAAGGTGTTCAGAGGCTTCTGAGCAGACACTGCAGCATGTGGTGCTGTGGCAGCATTGGAAACTCCTTCAGTTTGAATCCACAGAATCCCAGAATGACTTTGGTTGGAATGTAAGACCTTAAAGACCATCAAGTTCCAGTCCCTCTTTCATGGGCAGGATGTCATTTATTCAGTCAGGTTTCTGAGGCTCTCATGCAACATAGCCTGGAACACTTCCAGGAATGGGACATCCCTGAATCCAGAATCTTAAAATTACGGTAGTATTGTTGTGGAACAGAGCAGTTCTTAGCACAGCTGCATCCTGAACTCTGTGTGAGTAGTCCTGCTGAGCCTCTGTGGGTCCCAGGTCACATCTGTGGGGTCTGTCCCCCCTGCCCTGCAGATGTCCTTTGCAGGCAGCTCTGGTTCCCTGGTCTGCACTGTCTTGGCCACCGTCCTCCATTGGGGCTTGTTAAGGCAGAAGGATTTATATCAGTTAGTAGCTAATCCAGTGTTTAATGTGTGAGGCAAATTCCATTTTAGCTGGGTGGAAAGCGCTCAGGGATATCAATATTCCCAATATTCCTGGCCTAATGAGAGCCCAGCATTCAGGATCACATTAAGGTCTCTGTTGAGCTCAGCACGCTGACGCATCTTGTTGCTGGGATTGGGAAGGGTCAAATCATTTGCAAATAGGAATGGGACTTTGAAGGCTTTTGGTTGCTTTGGACACAAACTCTGTGTCTTTAGGAGCTTCAGCAGAGCTTGGCACAAACCCTGGAGTATCAGCTGTAGTGTAACAGTGAAAGCTGTGTGGAACTTTGGGCTTTTGTTGCAGTGTTTACAAAGGATATTCTGACGCACCTGGCTACCTAATACTGTAGCACTTGAAGCACTTTGAAGTTATTCTGCTGAGTTTGGCTTTGGAGACATCAAAGGTTCACTGACAAAAGGGGAAGAGAGGGTTTGGCAGTGAGGGGCATTCTGTGAGGTGGTGAGACCCTCCTGTGGGAGCAGCAGAAGGTGAAGCATCAGCTTACAGACATTTCCAGAGGGACAGAGTAAGCAGGTGCTGTTTTCTAGGAATTCCACCATTTACAGCCAGGGGAGCCTGCTGAAAGCTGGTGTTAATAGGAACGTGGAAAATGCCTCTTTATTTTATGGTGATATTCAATTATCTCATCCTTTAAAGCACACAGGAAAGCTGTAGCATTTTTCTGTTATAGTTTATCTCCTTTTCTGATCAGGTGTCCCTTCAGATGTGATTCTTGGTACCACAGGGGAGTTATCAGTGGCTGAGCACAACTGCAGCAGCTCATGTGATCTGCAATAGTATGAAATGTTTATCAGACTCAGGAAGGGTTTTGAGGGTGTTTGGGGAGGAGGAATATACATTCTGAGTTAAATGTTGATTGAGGTTCCATCTTTTTGTGTAACTATTCTCAGATTTTTTTTTCCTCCTCCCATTTTCTTCTAATCTTTCTTTCAATTAATGCATTTTTCTTCCCATCCACATTTAATGGTTGTAAGGAGCAGTGGTTAAATGTACAATTATGTAAAATATGAGAAATGGGATTGTTGTTTTCCTGCCAGTCTTCCTAGCCCCACACACTGATTTCACAAGTGGGCTTCTTGGAGGCTTCCCTAAATGTCAGGGAAAGTATAGAAGAAAATGGGCATAGATTTAGGAGTGGTAGTTGGGAAATCTGGAATAATCTTCTGAAAGGTCATGAAAATGTAGATGAGCCACTTCAATTTGCTGCAACAAGGGAATTGCTACACCAAAGTATTAAATAGTCAAAAGGGCTACAAGAATAGTGGTTTTAGCAGCATTCTGAGCAGGAATTTCAGGGGGATAGGGAGGTTTGTGTTTTAATAATTGTGCTTTGCCAAGTGAGTCTGTAAATAGCCAAAGAGGCAGATGGCAGTGCTGTTACAGTGCTGACCCACAGGCAGCTGTGGGCACGAGCTCATCATGAACTACACTGCAACTCCTGGCACAGGGAGCAGGAAGGAGCTGCAGTTTTCTCTACTTGTTCATGTAACTGTCTGCAATATGCAAATAGCCAAGAAATTACTGTGTTTTTAACTTGTAGTTCTTTAGCACTTCATAGAAGGGAACCCACTCATGAGCTGCTCGCATAATAACCAACTGCAGCAGTGGGAAAATAGGTCAGGTATTGCAAGAGAGGCAGTCTAGGAATCTACCACTGGAAAATCAAGACTGTCCAAGTATAATGCAGTGGTAGCATCAGAACCCAGACAAAAATCACCTGTGCAGCAATGGAAAAAGCTGCAGAAATCCATCTCTAATGTCAGCCTCACAGGATGGGGTGGTGCCTTCCTGAGGCAATGGCAAGAAACTTGTGCCCTCTCCTTTTTCTTACTCATTTGCATCCCACTGATTTCATCCTGCTTGTGGAAAAAATAAATTCTTCAAGGAGAGGTTCCCTACTGGCTTTTATGGGACTGTTCAGGAGGACTAAACCAATTAAATGGATTCTTTTCTCTTGACATTGTTCTTTTAAATCAACAAATGTACACAGGGTGTGATGGGTGTTTTTCGTCTTTGACTGGAGAGCACAGAGATACAAACCTGCTCTCCCTGAGCTCAGGGGCCACATCACTGCTGTGCTCAGCTGTGCTCCTGCAGCCTGCCTTGTTCTGCAGTCTGGGGCCAGGCTCCAGTGCAGAGCCTTCTCCTTAAAGCAGGGACTTGGTGTGAGATGCACAGGGAAGGCTCTGCAGGAAGGCTGCACACCTGGAAAACTGCTCAGGGTGTCTGTGCAGGGGCTCTTTGGGCAGTGGAGGGGGGTTAAAAGGACTCATTTCTTTCATCCTCTGTTTTCTGCAAGTTCATTAGAACAGGTGTAGCACAGTGAGCTGTAATTGACCCACCCACCAGACCGTGATTTGGAGTCAGATCTCTGTTGGTGACATCACAAAACCAGAGAAAGTGACTGCACAGAATCATTTGAGCCTTGAAATTTTATTATCTTGTTTGCATCAACCAGTTATTCCTTTCAGCACCAATAAAAGACAAAAACCCCTCCATATTGTTTAAAATACCTTGTTTTTATCAGGTCTGTGATTGTGGTTTTCTTGCAGGTAAAGAAACCAATGAAAATATTTGATTTTTTCCTTTTTTTTTAAATACATTTATAACAAAATGTCAGAAGGTGTGTGCTTACCATATAAAAACATTAGGATTCAGAAGGATACAATACCGAAAAATTATTGAAATAAAAAAAGGTTATTCTTATTACAGGACTTCTAAACCTCAGCAATAATACAAGTCTTTAAAAGCATCAAGATTATATTTAAAACAAAATGGCATGGAAAAGTGAGACCTTCAGTAACAATTTGACCCTCGTAATGGATAAAATTGGGAGGTTTTCAAAGTGCTTGAATTGTATTTCTGCCCTCATCCTGTAGTGCCAGGACGAGGCAAAACTGCTCCATTTCTGAGCTGATGATATGTGCTGACACTGCTGTGTGATCCAGGGTAGCTCACACACCAAACTGGGGACAGTCAGATCGGCCTCATCTGCACCACCAAACAAAGGCCATTAAAAAAAATTCCTTTTTGGAATTGTATGTTCCTTAAATCTTACTGTCTTACCCAACAAGCAGGCCTGAGGTCTAGCCAGACTAACTGAGAGTGTTTTTGGGATAAAACTTCCTCATGATACTGGCACAAGGCAGGTAAACTCCTTCTGCAGCCAGCAGGACACACCTTCTGGGGCTGCAGGCTTCTCCTGGAGCCAGGCTCTGGTAGTTTCTGTTTCGGTGCTTTAGGCAGCTTCTACCAAGTGTCCAGGCTGGGATGGAATAAAACTGGGCACCACTGGAGTGAGTCAAATGCCTCTTCCCCCAGCATGAGGCTGGCTGTCACCTCCCTGGTGCTCAGTGGCTCCATCTCTAGGGGGTGTTTTTGAAGTGATCTAAAGTTACTAACTTTGTCAGGACCTGACACCTTCAAAACTTCTGGAAATGCTTGGTTTTCAACTCTCCTCTTTGGCCTTCTGTTCACTTATTCTAGAAGTGCTGTTGTAAAATGGGAGCTGAACATGAGAAACAGAAGATATCTAGCTTTTGTAAAAAGATGAGACTTCATCTCCAGTATCCCTGGTGAGGGGCAGGTAATAAACCAAGCATAGTCTTACCACTCACTTCTTGAAGATGCCTGAAATCCCAATACAAAGTGGGATAAGCATAGTGGAGTAAGCTTGATTTCTTATATATAACATTCTACTTATAAGTTGGGTCATGCTATCCATAAGCAAAGTAGGATTGACATCTGAAAAACCTTTCCAGGCTTTAATGTCCTGGGTGTGGTCTCTTCACCCCAGCCCCACCCCACCCCTTTTTTTTTTTTTTAATGCAAATATTGTGTCCTATAGTGTCTGCCTAAGGCCTGTGATGATTGATACTGTTCCAGTACAGGCATTGTCTGAGTGGATTCTCTGTGGGCTGTTGGATGGAACTGTGGTGGCTGGAGTGCTGTAGGCAAAACTCGATTTCCTCCTGAGGTCGCTTTTGTGGAAGGGGAAGCTCACTGCTACAGACACTCTCTGACCCCTGCAAGCATTGCCAAGGCATCAGAAGGCACAGGATCAATGCAAAAAACCAAGGAGCATCTGTACAGTGGTGCCAAAATGCTGAACCTCCCAGCATCATTCCCTTGCAAAGTCATATCCCTAAGACAGTAAATTAGAAAGAACTACTTACACTGGTTAAATGTATGTGTAGTGTGTAAGAGAACATTTTACAACTAGCCAGTTCTTGAGCACTGAGGAACTAGGAACATCAAAATCTAAAACAGTTTACTTCAAATTTGAAAAAACGTTTCTCAGCATATCTCAAAAAGTTGATGAAAGTGGCTGATTTTTCAGTCAGCACAAAGCCACAGAACAAATTTTAAGGTAATTTAGACCATGTTAGTTTTACTGTAAATAATGTAACATTGTTTGGCAGTAGTTTTACGTTTATATCCCACACAGTGTCAAATTCAGCTCCTGCAACTGATACTTGGTGAAATTGATATCAAACCGTAATTTACATTGTTAGGAAAACTATTAAAAATACCGTACCTTGTAGTTAGTCTTACTACTGAGAAATAGCTGCTGGACAGCACACAAATTGCTACTGGTACTGTTTAGGTTTTTTAGAAAAGATTAATAAAATACAAGCAAGGTAGAAAACAGGATTAAAAAGCATTGATTTGGGTACAAGTTTTTCTGAATTGAGTGGAGCAGTAAGAAACCCGAAAAACACATTGCACATATGTGCACCCTCTGTATAAAGACAGACATACAAAGTGGGAAACTGGTGGTGCACTGGGGTAGTACACTAAAGTCTCTGATTCTGTAAACTTGAATTCCTAATTTTATAAAAAGGGGGACTGAGTCTGGTTCCATTTTTGAGTCCCCATGGGTTACACTTCAGACCACCCCACAGTTTGGCACGGTACACTTTTAAGAGGCAGTCTCTGCTGAAGGAACCCCAGGACTGGAAAATGAGGCATAAGATGTGTCAAGACCAGGTGCAGCGGGAGAGGGGGAGCAGTGGCCTTGCTGCCTCCTTGGAGTTAACCAATACTGTTAGTCCTGTACTCTCGTGACTGTTACAAGTTTTGCTATTTGCAAAATCAGATCTAAGTACAAGTTCTGTTGTTTACTGTAGCTAACTAAGCAAGTACCAGAGGCTGTGCAGACTGAGCTGTCTAATTTAGATCTATTCTGATTTAGCTCAAGCTGATTCACAGCAGGTGTAAACTAAACCAAAACAAGAGCATCCTCAGGAGTTTGTGGGCAGCATAACTAAAACAGGTTATTTAATGGAGTACATCTAATGTTGGGTTAACTCTCCTTAACACAGGGAATTTGTAATACAAGAGGAAATAACACTCAACTTCAACAGGAGATAGGCAGAAGAAACTAAGTAATGGTTAAAACAGAAGGGGTCTCTATGTTCTCCCAATAACACAAATCCTCTGAAATTAAGTCCCTAAAAAAATGCCAAGTCTTGTTATGGACCTGATTCTCAGTTTTTCATGATTTTTGTTAACGTTACAGAGGCTGGGTAGGTCAGGTCATGGGGACACGATGGCAGAGGGGAGCCCCACATTTAGTGGAAAGAACCTATGAATCAGATGGCAAGACCCTCATTCAAGTCTATGAGTGCATACCAAATGGAGAATCATGTCTCACAGACATCAAAACAGCCTCTGTTCCTGGGAAGCAGTTACCTAAGGCCAAGAGTCACAGTTCTATTCTCTCCTCTCCTGCTGGCCAAGTTCCACTTCCCCTTTAAGTGTACTGATTCCTTTAGAAAATTGTCAGGTTATTCTGCCTTATCAATCATACACCATTCTACACCTTTCCCCCCACCAAATGTCACTTACAGTTTATTTTTACTCTATATCTAGCATGCATTTTACAATTCATTTCCCACTTACCCTTTCTAGCTAAGGCAGAACGTTGGCTCTGGTGTTACCAATGGTACTACAGGAATCTATTCACTCTACTGTAACATACATATCCCATACCATAATTCAGAACTGTCCCACACATGGGAAAGAAAAGACATTACAGGGGAACTATTTCTTCTTAAGGGAATAAGTTGCATTTAGAAAGCTGAAGGCCTGATTTGGAGTCATCATTCAGACAAAACAGTTCATAATTTCAGTGGGAACACAGCTGGAATAAGGGTGGAACTGTGTTCTCCAAGTCTCAATTCCAAATCTTTTAATTATCCTTAAATCAGACAGGAAGATACTGGTCTGCAAATTGAAGAGAGCTGTTTGGTGTAAGGTGTACCTGTACTGCCAGAAGGGTTTCCAGTCCCAGTGCCCTTTGGCTGGGGCTGGTTTGTGCCCTCCCTTCCCTGCTGCCGTTGCCAGGGGTCTCTGCCCGGTTTCTCTCCGGTGCATGCAGTGCGGGCGCATGCGGCTGCTGCAAGCACGAATACAACTGTCACAGGCTAAAGAAAGAGAAAAAGCTGCAGCTTCGTAGTTAGACAAAGAAATGATGCAAAAAACCATTGAGCAGCACTAACTCACAGACTAAGTACAAACTAAATTGTGCTATATATTAGTATAAAAACATGTTTTAGTAAGAATGGCACTGGTTCAGAAGGAATTAGGATTTCCATCTTGGTTCCGTTCGGTCCACAGTGAAAGCATTGTAGTACAGGCCTGCCCTGTGGCCTGAGCCACTTGTGACAGTGGCTTTTGGCCACAGCCCCTTCCATTTCTTGCCTTTTTAGATCCACATTGTTGGTACTTTCTGGAGTAGCCCAGGTCAGGTCTGGTAATCTTTCCTAACGTGGCACGAGAATAGTTCATTCTTATCCTCTGATATTTTTGAAATATCATTCGTGTTTCCCTCTTCTAATCTCTCAGAGCTGGTCAGTTTTAAGGATCATCCTCTCCTGTAGACACCATGAGACGCATTGCTACTGGTAGGTGGTCTGTCAGGCCTGCCAGCTGGGTAATAAAGCTGAACTCTTCCACTTCCTGCAGAAGGAGAACAAAAGTAATACAAGGAGCTGAAAAATCGGTCTGTCATTCCACACATCAGAACTCAGCCTCTTTGAACTACCTTAGTGTATTGCAGTGGTGTGGGACCAGCCTGGTTTGGCTGGGCTAATGGGGAGCTGCCACTCATGGCAGTGTGCCTGGTAGCATGCAGCTGAGCTGGTCTGGATGAAATTTGTTGCACCTTTTCTTTCCATTTTACAGTAACATTGGTGTTGTTCCAGACAGACTGGAACAGTCTGCAGTGCTGCAGCAGGGGATCCATGTGCAGGGTACGGTAAATAGATGTGAATGAGTTCCTTGTTTTCATCATGGAACCCTGTACAAGGCAAGGCCCTACACCAGGAAGCATACTGCACCCTACAAGTTCTCCCTCTGGGTAGTTCATGTCATCTTCTGCCTACCTGTTGCAGAGTTGTAACTTAGGTGGGTTTATATGGGCATAGAACAACATCTAGACACTTGAAAAGATTAAAAAATATTCAGACTGTAGGAATGGGAAAAGCATCAGGCAAAAGCTTAAAAGGACTGAAATCAAGGTTGGTTGGTTGTTTTCAAAGAGCAGTACCCCTACCAGTGCTGCTGCTGGAATCCTCAAACTCAGCTTTCTTATGTGGTAGTTTTACAAACATGGTACCTGCATGCAGAAGTAGAAGATAGCAAAGCAGCAGGTCCTCCCAAGAGTATGAGTGTTAATCCAAGCAGAACAGGCTGCAGTGCCACTCAGAGAAGTGTGTTGTGCAAATTACAGCCTTTTTGGCATCTCTGGAACTCACCACTTTCCATTCCAGGTAGAGACCTTCTTCTGTATAGAGCATATAGTCAATCCTCCTCCCATTTCCCTTCAGTGATGCCTTCCTCCCCTTCTGACTGGAACTGTGGTTCTTGCTGGTGGGATAGACTAAGTATCCTTTCCTTCCTTCTTCACTTTCCAGAACCCTATTTCATTAAAAAAACAAACAAAGCAAGTTTAATGTTTGAATGTTTGCTCATCCTGGCCATTTACACATTACCCAGGGCTCTCTCCAAATCCCTGGTAAGGATAATCCCAGTCCCAAAGGACTGTTAAACCTGTAAAGCTCATCTTTCTCCACGTGTGATTTCCAGCATGAGGCTGCTCTAACTGCTGACAATGCTCTTAAAGCCTCATGGCCTGCCTGGTATCACTGGTGCTGTCCTAGAGCTCCCTTGAAGCCAGGAGAACAAACACTGAGAGAGGAAGCTGCTATCAGTAATATAAGGCAGCTCAGAGCCCCTCTGCTGATTTCCAATGTTGCTGAAACTGGCAGAGGAGGAAATTGTTTCCTGGATTGCTTTAGTACAAAGCTGAGCATTTTGATACAAACATCTCCATTCTGATCAGACCAACTCCTGAAATTACAACAGCCAGCTTTACAGACAGGGTATGGGTGAGGACTGGTTTGCAGGAACACACATCTGGGCACATGGTGGGTGGTTTTCAGAAGCTTTCAGCATCAGATTACTGTGTCTTGGACCCCATGCTCTTCCTTCACTAGAAGTGACAGCTTAATTTACTTCATTCCTGTATGTGACACTGCAAACTCCTTCACATGGAGGAGTTACTCAGCAGGTGTGTTAGCACTGTCCCCACCTTGCTACGAGATCACCCAGCCCTAGGCCACATACCGAAGCAAGCACTCAAAACTGAGAATTGCTTTTCTAGGTACCAGACTCGTGTTCAAGGAAATAAGATGCTGCTCTCCCATTTAAATGCTTATTTTGGCTGTTTAAACATATCCTGTAGGTTTTAAACAGAAGAACTGTTAAGGTCCTGAGCAACTCAATCTAACTTTGAACGGAGCCCAGCCTCAAACGTGACCTTGGACCAGGTACCCCACAAGGGTCCCTGTCACTCTGTTTTTACAGTAATCCTGTTCTGTTCTGCTGCTGTGTTGGATTTTGAAGGCAAGTTGTTTTACCATGCTGTGATCTATTTAAAAGCTCTGCCAAAGAAGCCTGGAGGGGAACAGCCCCAACCGTGTGAAGGAAAGCCAGAGTGGGACCCGCCCATGCCACGGTTTGTGCACAGGGTGACATCAGGTCCAGCACAGGTGGGTGGCACAGCCCACACAGAGAGGGGCTGCTCAGGCTGTGGTTTTGCTTTATCTGCCATAAAACACAAACTTTCAAAACCACCTCCTCAAAAATCTCCTTCCTCTACTCACCTGCCAGAACCTGGGCTCACGGTTCTGTGGTTTCCCTTGTAAGAGCTGATATGCCGTTAGGCTGCATCATCAGCTGTTGCAGGAGAAACTCTGAGCCATGAACTTCGGTCCTAGCAGGCACAAAGCCTTTAATTTCACCTTGGAAAAAAATAAGATGTGTTTGATCACCCAGTTTTTAAGACTTGACTTGGATGGGTTTTTTGCGGCTGGGTTCAGGAATTTTTTTAATGCATACATGTGAGAGTACAGAATAGAGGAAAAACAAGGGACAAGAACTTGTGATATGTTTTAATGTGTGAAATTCAGATGGTTGCTTTGTCAGACTTTGGGGTTTTGGAAGGACCTGAATGGAGGCAGAGGATCCAGCACTGGCTACAGTTGTTAAGGTCTCAGTAGTGCTATAATCTCTAAGTTTGGGTCAATTAATACATTTGAAGTGCACTTTATGTGCTGCAGCAGATAACAATGACAAAACTCTGATCATGTAGTCATTTGATCAGAACTTTTCTTTACCCCCCTTTGGACTTAGGAAGTTATTGAAGGCTCTTAGAGCTTATTGTAATCAGTTTATGAAAGTAAACTTTCTTTTATGTGTTGCTTTGTTTTAATAATAATTCACATTAAATTAGCTTATTGTCTGCACCCTATTTTGATTCTCCAAAGAGCTCGTGCAAGTGATTCACTTCCTTAGATTGTTTTTTCTAGGTTCAAGGAAACAAGTTCTTTGATGGTATTGACCTCTTTCAAAAATTGTATTTATATTTAGCAGAGCTAATTAAGTAATAAAATAGAAGAAACTGCTGATTAGCTCTGCAGCTCTACTGCAAAAAATCTTATTTGCATCAATTTAAAACATGAATTTGTTTCAGCTTCAGTTATGTCTTTTTAAAAGTCTGTGAGTGCTGGGTATTCACTTAAGCAGCACAAGTGCTCATGGAAGGGAAATATTAATTTCAAATACATGAGGGAAGCAAATTGTAAATGTGCATGCTCGTGCTGCTGCTGAGAACTTGCAGCTCTGTGCACAGGGGGTTGCTGTTTGTCTCTCCAGGAAGTTGACACAAGCACAGGACAGCTGGCTCTGCTGTGCTGGCACGTCAGCGTTGACAATTTGAGGGAACATTTCTAATCATGACTGAGTTGCACAACTAAACCTCAGTTTTATCAGAATAACTGTGTTGGTTCATAGGATACAAAGAAAGGGAGAATAAAATAACTGGAACTTTGTTTTTCCCTGACAGGGTTTTAGTCCCGAATACCCCAGAGCTGGAGTGTGAAAGCCCCAACCCTCTGCTGGTTGTTTGTGTGCTTATTTGAGGAGATTAGCCTTTCCTTTTGTTGCTGCCCTTTACAGCACTGTGGCCTCAGAACTGGCTGCCTGCAGAGACTTTCAGACAAGCTGTCCATGTACTGTTTCTGGGAGTGCTTGGAGTTTCTTGTGCTATGAGCCTGCCCAGGTAGGAGCAGCTCTGGAGACAAACTACCTGCAGCTGCTCTCACCTTTTCACCCACCAAAGCCAACCCTATTTGACTTAGAGAACAGCCTCTTTTCCTGCCCCTTTTATCCTCTTCCCCAAACATCCTCCCCCTGAGTAAAAATGTGATTGTTTTGTTTTCAGTCTGTAAAATATCTGTCAGTCTAAACATCTGAAAAGTTAAACAGCAAGCAATGAACTTGCATTTTACAGAACTTTATAAAACATGTGGAAAGGTTAGGAGTTGCATACTTCTGTAGGTTGTCTGGGGTGCACACTTCTTCATCATATAATCCTTCAGGATCCAACAGGGTACCTGTGAACAGAAAGGGAGATGTGAGTGTCCCAGCAGAGCTCCTGGGATGTGCCTCTTGGGAAGCTTGCAGCAACATGTGTGTGGGAGAGAGGGGACTGCTCTGAGAGCACAGTGTGTTCTCTCTCCACACCTCTCCACTGCCTGACACCTTGCAAATGTCTCCACACTTCCACTTTCTCAGCCCCCACGACTCTAATTTGTTTTTCTCCCACCGCAGAGTAAAGCTTCATTATTAAAAGGTTCTACTTATCTTTAGTATCTTCACAGTTATTAAAGCTCCTCTGGAGAAAGTATTAATTCCTGTTCTAAAACTTCAGCAAGTTTAACTGAATCTCACCAGGTATTAATATCTCAGAGTTCCAGGAAATCTTTTATAATACAAACCTTACAAATTCCAAGAGTTGATTTGCTTTGTTACATCCTCACTGGCAGTATTTATTGAGCACCAAATGGAACACTGTGAGCAGAAGCTGCAGGCTTCCACTGCATCCACAAAGTACAGAAACAGTAATTTGGCTAACTTCCCCTCTAAGCAATCTAGAGATTATTTTGAAGTAGAATACATGGGGAAGGCATCCAGGTAGCTTGATGCATGACTTCTAGGATGTGGACTGCAGTTTAAGATCTCTGGTTAGTTCTTAATTATCACTCCCCAAGATATTATTAAGGTCTATAAGGTCTACAGTATAGAAATATCCCTTCTATATATTTGTCCTCCACCAAACTCTTTGTGTTGGTCAGCTGAAGCAGCTGCTGCTTAGAGCTGGCAGTGGGTGACAGTCAGGGAGGTGTTCCCACACTGAGAGCTAGAGAAGGTCTTACCAATTGCCCAAGGCTTGTCCTCCCCAGGACCAACTCGACACGGGTCTTTGTAGTGTGTAAACAGAGAATGCTGCTGCTCCAGCTTGTCCTCTGCAGGGAAAGAACAACCCCAAGAAAAGACACATCAGCTCCTGGTTGTGAACCTGTGCACAGCTGTGTGTTCTGCCACAAGAGCAGCACCAAGCCCTCATTTCTCCTCAGTAGGACAACCCTAAATACATAGGTTTGATTTGAGTCGCTTCAGCCACAGCCTTACTGCACAGCAGGATCTTGCCTCGGTCAGAAATTCCAGCAAAAATGCTTGCTGTTAACAGTGCTTTTCCTGTGCTTTCCTACAAAGCCTTTTTAATGGAAGATATTTTTGGTAGTTTTAGCTCTAAGCTGAAGTGAAAGTTTTCCCTCTGCCATTGCCATTGTTTGCTTACACAGTACAAAACTCTTGTTGAGAGAGAACACCCAGAGGAGAGCTGGGCTGGCTTCCCAATGGCAAAGGAAATGCCTGTTTGTGGGCATATTTACACATCTCAGTAAGTTTGAAGATAAAACCTTATGCTTTCTTTGCTTCAGAAGAATTCACTGACTGAATGCTTTCCAAGCTCTAACAGATACAAGAAAGGAGAGGCAATTGATAATTTGCTTGGGATGTTATCTACAGCATTAAAGCTATTCTAAACATAATCAGCATGACCTATCAAACTTCAAATTAAATTTTTCCTAGTTGCTACTGTGCTCCTTGCATTGAAAGCTTACAGCAAATCAAGATCCTAGGATCACTTGGTAAGATATCCCACAAAGCTGCACATACCAGCATTTCAGACCCTGAGCACACAGATCCTGTTCTGTGTGTGCTGCTTATCAACACAATCCCCACAGCTGGGAAACAAACTGGAACTTGAAAACGCCAATAATTCCACTATTACATTCCACTATTACAAAGAAACTGTAAACGGCTCCTGAAAACTTCCTCACAGCACTTACACCTTTTATAAGGCTAGAACATCTTAGCAGCACTTGAAGGATCTCTCTTGGGAGATTATTCACCTGAGTTTGGAGCTGCTGCTGCTGTCATGTATTTGTCACTGTCTATGCCAAGAGCAAGTGTGAAAATGGAAAATAAAATCCAAAACAAAACTGAACTGTGAGCTGTGTCTCTTGGCAGATCCCAGCTCACACACCAAGAATCACATCAAGCCTCTTGTAAAACACTGGTCTTGCCAAGGAAGAAGTTGCTGATCTCTTGCTGAACAAAAAGGTGGAGTGAAGCAATGCTGTGCTCACAGCTGTTGGCTCGTTTGCCATTTTGTTATTCAGAGTCTTTAGTACAGCTGAGTGACAGTTCATCTGTCTCATTACATCTTTCCAGCTAGCTCTCGATCTTGAGAACATCCTCAGAACTGCAAGGAGATTGAAAAGCTAATTTTTCAGGGAATCCTGGAGTTGTGACAGATGATTTGAGGACTGACCCTCCTTAAGTTCTGCCATGTGGGCAACACAGAGAATTGTTCTTTCTGTCTGAGCAGCCAATTGGTTTGTTTAAAGTTTATGGAAAAGTAGAAGATGAAATATTTGCCATTTTTCATTTCTCCAAGTTTTCCCTCGTTTTATCGTATGTGTACAGAATCTCTCTCAAAACCAAGGTAGATTAAAAAATATCAATTTACAACTGTGGGGCTGACCATGACAAGCTGATGACACACAAAACTTAGCCCATCTGACTGGAAGGCTTTTTTTCTTATGTTAAAACATTTAAAAACATAATAGACTTTTACACAAGTCAGTCCAAAGCAACATGACAGTGAGTAACTTTCTGATAACATTCCCACTAAGTGTGAATTCCCTGTATGAATGTTGCCATAATGTTCTGTAAAGCTGGAGGGGAACACTGAGTTGCAGATTTGTCATAAGCATAAGGTCACTCATGGGCCTAAAGATCTTTGAAAACTACTGTCAATATAACTAAGAATAGAAGCTTGATATTCACTGAAAGATTAATTGGCTGTTGTATCAGTCTGTGGAGTGGGAAAGGATGCAGAAAATCACAAAGAGAATTACAGGAAGCTGATTATTGCTTTAAAAAAATTAAGATACTCAATTAACCTATAATGCTAACAAATGTTCCTAAAACAATGAGTAATGTAAAAAGGGAGGAGAGAACTTTAAAACATTGCATTAATCTTGCTTAGTACATATGGAAAGAAAGCAATCTGAAAATAAAAAAATAAATAGCCAGCTTAATTCCAGTTTCCAGGTTGGGTGCATTTTAAAGGGAAGAGTGATGTAAATAAGTGTCAGAGATAGCAAAGATAAAATTAATTTTTATAATCCATTTTTCAATCCTCTTTAGCAGTAGTTGCAAGATTTACAACTATTATTTGCAAAAGCAAATTGTGATTTTTACTTTTTCATTAAAAAGACAGCTCAGAATTGCATTAATTATGCTCTGTGCTTCTTGTGCAAGATCTTGGGTAGAGTGCCAACACTTCCCAGGTGGAGAGTCCTGACCATATGTTCTGCCTCACAGCTTCACTCCCATCTCCCTCTCCTGATGCTGCAGAGCCCATTCACTCTCCATTTGTGATCTGACTGGGCACTCTCCCATTTCGTTTGCAGCAGCTTGTTTATTTCCTTGATGGACACCTTTGCCTCCAGGCCACTCCGTCCAGCCAGCAGTAGTGCAAGTGAGATGGTCAAATCACAGCAGATGTTTTTCTATTTGTGTCCCCAGCTTCTGCCTCCCTTGCCAGGCACTGCTGCAGCCTCCTCAGCAGCTGAAGGGCTCTTATTGACCATTTCCTTCCTGTATTCCCTCAAAACTCACTACCACTGCTGCATTGTTCTTCACCCTAAGATGTGTTTGTCTGACTACAGCCCTCTGTAGCCACTGCACTTACTGCTCCCCTCCAGCAGTCAGAGCACTGGGCAGCACTTGGACCATTCCCAGCTCCCTTTGGAGCTGAAGTTGTGATGGATTTACTCTTTGTACATATGAGCTAGAAACGACTGAGAGAAGGGCTGGGGTTTGGGCTGGTGGTCTTTTCTGCTAAACTTTGCTAAAATCCTCCATTTCAAGTGTCTGATACAAGTAATGAGATTAGAGATAACAGTTTGGGGGTTTTTAGATCAGACAATGCTTTTTGGTAAAATTGCTTCTGGTAGAATTGTTGCTCTCTATCTTAGTTACCTGAAATTTCTTACAAGGACTACAGAATCTACTGGGTGCTGTTGCCAAACTCACCTTTCATCCACAAACCCTGATTTGAGTTGCTGAGTCCCACCTTGGATGCTGCAGCCTGAGCTCCCCTGGGCAGTGTCCCTGGGATGAGCCCCCTCCCTGTCCCTGCCCTGTGCTCTCTGTGGCAGCATTTCAGCTGTGGCCCCCCAGCCAGCCCCTGATCCATGTGCCAGCTCCAACCCAGCAGGGAGCTCTGCTGTGCCTGAGCTGGGCAGGGCAGGGAGGCACAGAGGGTGCACAGACACAATGCTCTGCACTCCACATGGGCAATTAAACTGTTACACAGCATAATGTTCATTTTGGAAAAAGCTTCCATGTCTGAACTCACCACCCATTAATTATGGTTTTGTGGAGTTCTTTTTCTAGTACCCTCAGCATCCAATTAAAAGAAAAAACCAAATTTCTTAAAATAAAAAAACTCCAAAAGTACATAGCATGAGTTAATTTTTTCCAAGACTGATTCAGCAATGTTGAATTCTCTCTGCAGCATTAGTCTTCTATGTCTGTACTATGTATGTACTACCAAATTCTTTTTAACTGCATGAATTTACTACTTTTTCTACATGTCTCTCATCAGTAACTAAAACTGTTGGATAGTAAACGTCTGTCTAGTTCAAGTAAAGCTAAACCATGGATCTCTGCTCATTATTGCTACCACAAGTTACAAATTACTGCTTTTTGTGCCTCAAAACCCATCATGCTTAATAATTCCACGGAGCTCATGGGATGAGCCAAGGGGAGTAGCTCAGACTCAAAACTCATACCCATTTTAGAAGTGTCTGCAGCAATTAAGTTTTTCCTAGCAAAAGATATTCATAATTTAGTATATAGTCATATACTGCAAAAACCCACAGGGATCAAGAACATTCCTATTCCTTTTCAGGACTGGTAGACACCAGGAAAAGCAAACCTTGTCTTACCAGAGGAGCAGTTATCAAAGTTGAGATCTCCACAGAGTACATCAAAAGCCACCAGCTCCTCTGGATTGGCTGTACTGGAGGAGGAGGTAGATTTTCTGAATTCAGACAGCCAATCTTGAAGCATATCCAGCTGTTCACATCGAACAGTAGTGTCTCCTGTAGCAAACAAACAACCAAAAGAAGGAGTAAGACCTCCTGCCAGGGTGTTACTCAGCCTCGTATGAGTTGCTGAGCTCTTGGCAGACGTCCTGAGAAAAAGGCTGCAAGATAAGAGATGTTGTGGCCAGAAATGCACTCACAGTGCTGAGCCAGTTAGGAACTCCATTAAGAACCACACTTTATGATGGTTTTAAGTATCTCCTTCTGGAACCAGGCACGTCTGAAAAAATGAGAAGTTCCCTGTGCTGCAGACAACCACCCAAAACAAGGATGTTTCTTTTGACAGGAGAATCTGATGCACTACTTTTATAATCAGGAACTCAGAGTTTATGTCCTACTTCAGACAGAACTATGTTCTGGGGTAAATAATTTCATCTTGCTTTGCTTTCTAATTTTTAAAAAGGGAAAGTTTAGCTTTCAAGTGTAAAATAGTAAATATACATCAACAAGTACATAAATATACATTCAGCTTACTTATACTGTAGTATTCCATCTGAGGAAAGGTTCTATTTGTGGTCAAGAGGAGAATGCCTAAACTGGAAGTAGTTTTTTGTATTTTTAAAGGTACAGGTTTAGGTGGGCAGAAATTCAGAAATGAAGAACCAGATTCTTTTCACCAGTTCCAGAGAGTTACACCAGGATTTGCCCTGTGCTACATGGAAGGGCTGAGATTGATTGGTTGCCAAATGGAACCATCTGACACACAAAGCAGCTCTTTAATTACAGCAACTAACCACACTTAACTTCAAGCACATTAGGTGACATGAAATCTAATAAAAAATTATTACTATCTCTCTCTTAAAATGATTACAGCATATCATTTTGATGTGGACAAAGGAGCAGAAATATACATTCTAGAAACAATTCTTTGCCACATTGTCTTTCCTTTTGTTTTGCTTTCACTGTCCCTAGAGTTAACAGCTATAATTTTGCTTGTTTCAGACTGTTAAAGATATATCAAGTCAGAACAACATTTTTCTTCAAATAAGAGGTTTTTTTTAATGCCAGAATCAGAAGGAAAAGTAGCAAGCCCAAAATTACTTAGTCTGAGTAGAATTTTACTTTGACATAATTTACTACTTTGTAAAAGCTGTTTAGTTATGTATGTCCAAAGCTGCTTTCAGAGGCCACTGTGGAGATGGTGAATATTTAAGTCTGCACCCTCACAGTTTCTTAACCACTCACCTCAACTGCAGCTCTCACCAGGACTCTTTAGAGACTCTTAAAAAGTGAGCTCTGCAGCATTAGCACAGTCCCTGCATTAGCACACACAGGCTCCAGCCAGGAGGGCTTCACCTTCCTACCACTCTAACCCTGTGAAAAGCTGGAATTTCAACATCATCTCAGGCCAGGGGTGAGCAGGAAGGTGTTAAAGCGACAGTTAAATACAAACAGAATCAGAAATGTTCAGCCAAGGATTATTTGCTATGATGCTAAATAATTAGAAGAAATATTGAAAAGACCATGACTAGGGAAAGAGGGTTTTATGTAGGTTCTGACATTGACTCATCTCTTCAGGCTGGTAATTCCAACAGCCAAAAATCTGATTTTTTTCTTCTGTTTCTGTTACTCCTAACAAACCTTTACCAGCTGGGCTGTAATATAAAAGCAGATGTGCTTCCCAGATATATTCCCTAACCTACAGTTTCTAGTTATTTGTACCTCAGGTTCCCATTGTATCCTACTCACAGAGCTTGACACAAGGTACTCTTGGGAAAGCCCCTGCTATGAGAGCACAAGAAAGCCCCACAGTGAAGATGGAGCTAAACAAAAGCACAGGAAATAGGCCACGTGGAATAAATAGAGCCTGGAGCAGGTGACACTCACTACAAAAGGTATGCGTGACTAACAGATCCACCCTGCTTAGCTAAAGATAGGAGCAGAATCACAGATTCATGGAATGTCTGAGCTTGTGAAAGGGACCTCTGCAGATCCCCCAGTGCAAGCCTTCTGCCCAAGCAGGGATCACCAACAGCAGGACCATGTCCAGTCAGGTTTTGAAAATCTCTGTAGTTGGAGATTCCATAACCTCTGGTAGCCTGCTCTGGTGCTTCATCATCCTTGCAATAAGCCCCATTTTCCTGTGTTTAAAAGGTATTTCAGTTTGTGCCCAGTGCCTCTTGTCCCATTACTGGGCCCCAGTGAGGAGAGGCTGCCTCCAGGTTCCTTGCACTCTCCCATCAGGCATTTACACTTGGGTAAGAGTTTTCTCCCCCTGAGGCTGTCCCAGCTTTCTCATTCCTGGTGAAGCTCATTCAAGTTCATGGACTGTCCTCCTTTTGCAGCATCTGAATCTCCCTCTCCTGTTTCCTGACCTGCCATTGTTTCCTCACAAGATAACTTTTAAGCATGGTGCTTGTTGACAGGAACGCAGTAAAATCTCATTCCCCACAAAGTCCCAATTACATAAATTGCTCCATTTTCTAAGATGCGCTTTTACATTCCTGAATGGCCAAGGATTTTTTACTCATTTTCTGTGAATTATCCATCTGGCATGGCTTCACCAAATGAGAAATAAAATAACAGGGCCACTACCACATAGGCATAAAACTCAGGCAGCAACCTGTCCCAGATCAGATTGAAAAATACAGCAAACCCACTTAACTGAAACACAAAAAGGTAAAATTCTCCAACAGAACAATCTTGAGAAAAACAAGAGACACACAGGCAAAATGATGTTGTGTCTAATAAGATGCATTGTTGTTACTAGAAAAGCATTAACTGCATAGTGACATACATCTCTCTCTGAGGATGCTGAGCCTTTGTAACAGCCCTGTACAGCTTTTAACCTCAGGGCTTGACAGGTAAACAGGAGCCTTGGAGCTCTGGGAACATGACTTTCATCTGTCTTTAGCAAAGTGTGGACTTGTGACAGCCCAGCATCCCTGACTATCCCCACTACAGGTCATAGAAGTAATTGCTCTTCAGGGCACTACTGAGAGCAGGGGCTACATTTCCAGGACACAAGATAGGATCTCTCTAATGAATCCCTCTAATGAATCACTTGAATGTAATTGTTTTCTGAGATTAGAATTGCCCAGCTCACTGCAGCTCCCAGCAGGTACTGCATGTATCCCCATGCAAAAGGTTCTGCTCAGACCCGAGTCTCAGCAGCTCCCAATGATCAATAGCTTTGGAGATGAAGATAAGTGAACTCAGCAGACACCCAAGTAGAAGAGAAGCCAAAGTTGCATCCAGCACACTCAGGGGAACAGACAGTTCAGTAAACAGAAGAGAACTAGTTAGTAACTCCCAACAAAGGTTCAACTTCTTAAACATTCAGATAAAATCAGTGATCTGACTGCCACCAGGGATTAGCCAAAGAATACAGATTCGTGCTAATTGCTCTGCACTCTTTTCTTCAGTAACTTGCCTGGAAAAATGCACATAATTGTGTTGTGATGGGTTCCTGCAGTCAGCATTTCCGAATTCTCTGAAAGCTCCTTTCAGCTTCAGATTTTGTAGAAGGATGAAAGGGTAATATGGGAAACTTCAGCCAGCATAAATTAATACTTCACCTTTGTTCATTGAAGAATAATCATCCTTGCCCTTTCCATTCACTTGGAAAACACTTGAGTGAAACCCTTGCTTCAGTTAGAGCTCAGGCAAGTATTGTACACTGGCTGTTCTATCCTATTGTGAAAGACATTGGAAGGAGCACTGTGGTTGTAGGACAAAGCAGATCCAGGCCTAGTCACAGGAAATTAAAAGATCCAGTGGAGGCAGTGCAGTATGGGATATATTGGCAGGGAACCTGGGGAGGAAGAGCCAAAAAACCCTTGAAAACTTCTAAAGCCTAATCACAAGGAAAAATTGTTTCCAAGTCACAAACCAAAGGCTTCAGTTCAGCTGTGAGATAGGCTGTCTGTGTCACACCTGACTATGTGCAGACCCCTGCACTTGTAATACTTAATCGAGGGTAGACTGAGGAAATAAATTAACCAAATTAAGGACAAACTGTCTAAAAACCCAAAGGAACAAAGTCCCCTTCTATTCTGCTGGGTTCCTTTTCAGCTAGGTCAGGTCCCCAGCCAAGTACAGCACAGCCTGTGACAGGTGGATAGCACAGCTGAGAGGAGGGGGAAGGACAGGCTGCTCTGCTGTGGGTGCACAGACTCTGCTACTTCAGGAACATCACTGCCTGAGGATGCTCAGCGCTGGAGCTACTCCTGATTACACCACCACAATTTCAAACACTGAGAGATCTTTCTCAGTGCTGTGTTCTGCTTCAGCTCTGTGTAGGCTTGGGAGCCTGAAACTGGGGCTAGAGAAGTGTGGGTTCCCTGCAGCTGGGCTGCCAATGGCTGCATTCACACTGAATGCAGAACAGGGATGTGCACAGGTTATCAGATGGCATCCAGCAGGCTACATCACTTGAATTGGGGCTGCAGTAGCTTGAGGCTTACTCTGTACTGATGGCTTGATGGGGTGTCTGAGAGCTGTGACTCAACAGGACTTGGGATGTGGGTGGATTCAAGGCAGCAAAACCTGTCCAGAACATTAATCACTGACTAATCAACAGACATAAAAGAACCATGCAAAATTAACAGCCCCATAGAAAATAATTACATCAAATCTCATTAAAGGATCCCTTCATTTGTCACTGAAATGCAACTACTTCCACAATGGAAATAAAGAGCTTCTACGTAGCAGCAACTAGTACCAGGCTGAGAGGAAAAGCTGCATCTAACTCTAAAGTTTCTTGAAAAAGTTGAGGGTCAGGTCTGAACAAATAGTGATTGCTCAGGACAGAGTTGAGCCAGCACATACCTTGAGAAAAGCTGGTCCCTGATCATTTAACTTTATACTTATGTAAGTATCAGAACAGTCAAATGTAAGTTTATGTATCCTAGTAGGGAAACCAGGTTGCACTCAGCCATGTGTGACAAGATGATTTAAATGGCTGACCTTTTAAACACTGCTTGTTTTTAGAGATACACATCTTTACATCATTAAACTGGGTTTTTGGATAATTTGTTTAATGCATGAATGTTATGAACCAAATGATGCAAATCAGAAAGCACAGCTCTGCCGAACTTACGAACTTTAGTTTTCCATTTCACTACATAAACAAACATGATATACCTAGGGACAGACTGTGAAATCATTGTCTGCTCTGTTTGAATGTAGTTGGAACCAGATAAGCCTAAAAATACAAAGCAGGAAAATGAAAGGTTGTGTTTTACCCTTGAACAAAATTTAGGTTGACTTAGAAAATAGAACATTACTTCCCTTTTCTTCTTCCCTCTCCCCTCTTCCTCTTTAATATTTTAGGGATTTCACAATGTGATTATCAAGGACTAACTGAGAATATGTGACTAGGTAGTAAAAAGTAACAGGACTGAAAACAAGAAACAAAACCTAAAAAACTAAACTCAACTGGAACAGCAATAAATCTCAGCAATCTCACAGTACATTACCATAAGTTAAAAATAGAAAAGCAGAGAAGGATGTTACATTGTTAAAAAGTAGCTGAAAAATTCATTAATCTTTTTTAGAACCATCCAGTGTCTCTAATGGAGTTGAGGGACTGGCAGTCTTGTTCCCAGGTCGGTGTGTGGCTGAGGCAGGGATGGAGCAGCACCACACACTCAGCACACGGGTTCGCAGCTCCACCATCCACGTGCAGCCCTGGCTTGCCTTGGTCCCAGCACACTGCTGGCAGCAGCCAGTCTGACAGGGCTGTCCTGCTTCCAGCAGCCAGGAGCACAGGAACCACAGTCATAGTAAATAAATGAAGGGTATCCAACCCTCTGGCTAAATAAAGTGCTGATCATACTCACAGTAAAGGTCTGTAGGTTTTTATAACTACACCTACTCTAAGTACACAACTGCTTGTAAACATATCAGCATGAGAATTTTCCTGTATGTATATTAACTTGCTAGCCATTTATGGATGAAATGTGCAGGTTAAAAGCCAGAGAACTTTGGCTTTTTCCACCAGAAATCAGCAGCTAGAATTACTGTCCCAACATGTATCTTCTGATTATCCTCCAGTTAGTTAGTTTGCTTATATGCTGATACTCACAGTATGGGTTGTTATGTGCTGTTGAGTAGCAATGATAGTAATGTATTTCTAAAATACCAATATTTGTTTAAGAGGGAGCAAAGGGAAGTTCCCAAGGCATAGTTTTTGTTTGTGCCCTATAATAATTACTCTGAGACTGAATATAGGAAGGGTTGGGGATACTCGTCTGCCCTTCTTTGCAGTGCACCTGTCAGAAACACAGGAGGGGAAACACTATCACTCAAATAAATCTACATAATATGTTGTGCACAAAACTACCACCACAGGCCTCGAAATAGTGACAAAGAAAGATATGAATCCTAGGACAGTACCTGCAATAGCTTGCAAGTGAGTGCAGGAAATGTATCCCACGATTCTTTGGTCCTGAGGTGTACTTCCCACTTGCACCTGGAAGGGAAGAAATAAAAAGGTGATTAATGGAAGAGCTCATACAACTCTACTTCCAAGCCCTTCTGTGCAGCCCTTTTTACCATTCTTTCCAGCCAACTCCATTTTGAAGCCAGACAAAACCCACCAGAGACACACACTAAGGCTTACTGGTCTTACAGGGCTTGAGACCAGCACCCTGACCCTTTGCACATTACTACGTTCAGTGTTTTGATTTTGATCTGCAACACATTAAAAAGGTTACTTTCTCCTGTTCTTCACAGTCCCACTGGTTCCCTGTCCCAGCTCCCATTTCTGTGTATGATTCAGGCCCACTAAATGCCTTATAAAACTTGTATTTCCAGCAGCCTAGTTCTTGCTACCTGTGTATGAGTAGAATGTAAAAGGAAAAAAATGCCAAGGGCATCTGGGGGAAAAGGATGAAATATGAAATAAATATTGGGTTTGATCGTGTTTTCTCCATTCCACAGTAAGTTTTGGATTTTGATGGATTTTTTACATTCTTGTGCAAAGGTGTTGAGAGCCTTGATGTGCCTCAGCAGTGTTTGCACCCTTCAGCTCACAGCAGCAGCCCCCATGCTTGTCAAGCAGACAAAAACCACTACGTGGAATCCTGTTCTTACACACAGAAGAGGAAGGGCTTCCAGGGAAGCTGGACTGTAGTATAATTCCTCATCTATATCTTAAGCTACAGTCCTTTAAAAATGAACTTGCAGCTAGACACACAAGCAAAATTAAAATCAAGTTCTGGTTTAGTTTTTCAACTCTATTGAGAATTTTGGCAGTTCAGGACTTAGCTGCAAAACAAAATTCCCAATGATAAGTGCATAAGTTTTGGATTGTGGCAAGAAACTCATTTGAGAGTACAGTTTTCTTGTTGAGAGTTTATGTGGCAACCCTTCATGAATTAAAGAAAATGCCCACAGAGGAAAGTTGTACTCAGGGCTCAGAAAACACCACCACAGATGACTCTACTTCACAAGGTCAGGCTCAAATTTTATCTGACACCTCTAAATAACAAGCAGAGCTCCATTTCACATGGACACAATTGTGTCAGCTTGGTTGGTTTTCTTGTTTTTCAGCTATTCATGAACCATCTGATTCATTTCATAACTGAAAAGGTAGCTTTTCAGCAAGTGAATTTAGAAGTCATTTGTACTTAACAATTAGGGTTAACTTTGAGGCTTTGTGCCAGCCAGAGGAGTAGGTAATAAACAACTGGCATTATTCTGTCCTCAGTCTTTTCAGTCCTTTTTTAGACAGTTTTACAAATGGATATTGATAATGTTCTTATTGCTGTTCCCATCCAGCTAGCCTGCTTCAGGGAGGCAGAGAGAGACAAGGCAAATACAGGCAATCACTGGTGCATCCACCCCCACAGGAGGAGGTTCTCCTGAACTCCCAAGATTGCAGCAGTCTCAGAGGATGGGCAGCTCTGACAGGGACTGCTGCAGGAGCTGCACTGCACAGACCTCTCCCTCCTCCCTCAGGCTGCCTGAACATCTCAGTGTCACTGCTGAAGCAGAAGCAGCTTTCTCTCCAACCCTTTGATACAACATATGCCATTCCAGTAGAAAAGTGGAAAACACTTGATTTCCTCTACTGTCTAGGACAGGCATGTGAATGAACCATATTTTTCCAAACTTAGTAATTCAAAATCAGAGTTTCTCTTCAATGCTATAGAAACCCCCTAAACTATAAAAAGTCTCCACTTGTTTGCAAATGGGCAGTGTTTCCTGGAGCAGAGGACAAGTCTGGATGTCACACACCTTTCAACATCATCCACCATAACCACTCTGGAAGGAAAGTACTGCACATAAAGTGTTCTGCCCTATAGCAGGAATGTGCTCCTTATAGTCCCCTCATTGACTAAAGCAGATGGAATCATTCCAGTGTTTCTATTCAAAAAGCATAAAAGATGCAAGTGTAAAAGCTGAACATACAAACATAAATTATAGCCCAATTGAGAAAAAGAGTTGGCTCAAACTGGCTTTAGAATTTCCTGTGCAGCCTTGATGGAGTGGCTGACAAAGCCTTGTGATCCTCAACCAACTTGTGCACAGCATCATACTAATTTCCATTAATCATGAATAAAGGTGTATTGTACAGTGCACCTGTGTGCACAGATCTGTGCTGAAATGGACTTGGGATCTTTTGCTCTCAAAAATTGTAAGAAATGGCCCAGGATGGAGCCTGGCTGTGCTGTATGAAGGGGGCTGAGCACAGCAAACACCCAAAGGAGTGGTGCCCCAGGGCTCTGCTGGAACACACAGTCCCATGGGGAAAGGAGAGGGGCTTTCAGAAACACTCTGATAAGTAAAAAAAAAGAAAGCTCAAAAGCAAGAGCAGAAAACATTAACATAATCAGAATTTCCTTGGAAAGTGCCAGCATGGAAATGCATCCAAAGCAGCTCATCTCCCAGATTTCACATTTCCTCCAGCTTTTTTGACTTTTAGAGGTTTGTAGTTTCTTTTGAGAGGCAGTACTGGTGGCAACCACTAAACTGAGGATATTTGGTGTATAGTCATAATGGAGGCAAATATTTGTGACAACTTTCAGGAGAGTAAATAAATACCTTTGCATCCTCCTAGTCAGTTCCCAGCTACAGTAGAGGCACTACTGTATTAAATACAATCTGAAGTAAAATAGTAAGAAAAATCTGTTTATCCAGTCTAATTTGGTATTGCACAGATGGACAAGGACTGTGGGTTGTGCAGGCAGGAAACCTACTTGACCTCTGAAATACCACAAGCCCTATAATTCTACATAAAAACATTCTTTAGTGTGGCCAAGTCCTGCAGCTATTTCAGACTTGCATTTTCCAGGCTGTATGGGATGGTGGTGGCTGGCCTGGGGCAGCGACGTGGCAGGAGGACAAGGCTGAGCCTTCAGCTCAGCCTCCAACGTGGACCTTGGCAGGAAGGCTCCACTTCCACCACACAGCACTGCACAAATATAGTTTTAGCTGCTTAACACAGAAGAAACATCTACAGTCACAGTTACAAAGAAAATATATGTAAACAAATAAGCCAGAGTGGCTCTGTCACCATAAGTCTGACTTAAGCTCACCTCAGCTGCTCTACATTGGTACCTGTGTGTCAATAACACATTTATTGACTCATCCTTCTGCAGGGACCTACTAAAATGCACTGCCTCCTAAAATGCATCACACAGTCTTGGTTGTGCCATGAACCATTCCTCTTTGTGTATGGAAATGTACAGGAAGATAGTATCTAAATGTAAGGTCTCAATGTTTTAAAATATTTATTTTCAAATTATCACAAGAGGAAGAAGGTATATGATAACATGTTGAACTCTAGTGTTACCTAGAGGTAAAATTAAAACTGACAGAACTTATTTGTGGTTTAATAAAGTGTCCAGTTATATAATTTTCACATTAAAAATTAGCATTTTTCACAATTATGCTGAAATATGCAAGATATATTCCAATTCTCACTGGATTTGCAATAATCAATTTAGTCAAACATTGAGAAGCTAAGAGTGGATTCAGATCCCTATTACACCACTTACAATTACATTTTGTTTGCTCTTGGGAGGGGGGCATAAAAACCTCATTACAGATGGGAAAGATACTTTTTCCCCTAAGGGGGAAATCCTACTGAGGGTGTGTTTGGAATCCAAAATGCCAGTTTCTGCTGCTGCATATTTATATTTGTCTCCTACCTGTAAATGAAATAAATTAGTGCAAAACTGACCACTCTGAATTTTTGTTTTCCAAGTACTGGCTGTGCCAAGCACACAAAAATACTTGCCATCAAGTACTTTTTATTAAAAGATTTCATCTCAGTGCCACAACACATTAGTACAGTCTGTTGGAGAGACCACGCTGGGACTGTGCTGTGCTATGCAAGACTGGGGATATTCCTAGAATTGTTTTGCAAAAGCTTGTCCAACATGACTGAGGAGTGGTCTGTCCTCCACTGAGACTGCTAGCAGGTAATAAATGGCTTATGAAAGAAATCAAGCCAAGAAGGCTATGGCAGAGTCTTGTTGACAGTAAAAGAACCACTAATGAGTAGCAAGAACTGAAATTTTAGAGCTACAGCAAGGGAAAATAACTTTAAATTTAATCACACTGCTTGCTGTCATGGGAATTTCCTGGGCTAAGTGGAAAATCTTGCACATCTCGTGTTTCCCATATGCTAGCATAGTAAGTAGACAAAGCTGCAAACTTGACAAACACCTTGTCTCTTAAGAATTTATATTTACACACATCTGTTCCAGCAGTGCAAAACAATTCTATCACATCTGGATGTCAAGAAAAGCATCAACAGATACATTAAAAAAACCCATGAGAATGCTTCTTCAGTACTGGAGTATTTCTTTACCACCTTGAAAAACAGCTTCAGACAGGTCATTTCTGTGTAAGTAAATCATCAAGTGTTTTGAAGGAAATGCTCTTTAATGATTAAAAATTTGAATTGTGCATGAGAACTCTCACTTGATTAAAGAACCAATCTAGAGTCTCAAATACTGACCAATAATATGTACACAAAACCAAAACATTTGTTATGAGGTGAACTTAATCTTTAGTGACATTTTCTAGAAGCTTCACATTGCCAGGAGGAAGCCATTCAAAAATATCCAAAATAAAATAGTTTCTTAAAGGTGTACCCTCCAAAACAAAGGAGCTATTTACATACAAGTCCAAGCATATGCCATTGCCTCTTGCTTCAGGGGAGGCAAATCCTGGTAAGCAAATCCTCCAAACCAGATGAGAGCTAAAATTTTGTCATACTCATGGAAAGAGTTCTTCACAAAGTCTGTCACCCCAGAATTGTCATGTAACCAATAAAGCCAGAGCTGGGAAAGGTAAATAACCTGCTTGTAACACTAAAACTCCTTCAGGTAAATTGGGATCTCCACAGTTATCTCCAGCTTCAGCCAGTACAGTTTAATCACATCTTGGGCTGTAAATGAGTAAAACCATCCATCTCATCCACTTAGGTGACCATGGAGGTGTCCATTTTGTCACTGAAATAAATGTGAACCATAGTACTGCTCCCTGCAGTGCTCTTCTGAAGAGGATAAGTCACCAAAGTACAGAGCCCTACAGGAAATCAATTCACAGTCATGACAGGAACCACACTAATGATGGTCATGTTATGAAGAAAAACTAACCAGGCTGAAAGGACCTCTGCAGGCTCTGGGGAAAAAAACCCAAACAAAACTCTCCAAAAAAACCCTCTTTCCTTCAAAACAGAAGTATGAACATGGCATTTGTAAAAAATATCATCGGCACAAGGGCCTTGAGTAACTCTTTGTGTTGGAAATAAAACACTTCAGACAGAGAGTAAGTGCAGGGCACAGAAATAGAATTTACAGTCGATGTGACAGTGACTTACTCCCACAGAAATATTCATCTTACCATATGTAGCCAATATTGTTTAAGTTCAAGGGAAGCTCCCTTTAAAAAGAGCCTGAGATCCAACTGAGTTACTGTGGATAAAGCAAGTGTACATGCACAAGGAGTGGTGTTTCCACACACTGCAGGGTTGGTGCTCTGAGCTGTGCTGGTAACAGGCTCTGCACCTCCCTATTTCCACTGCAGTGGGAATGTCATTATGTAATCCAATGCAATTATGATGAGTTAACAGCGAGGAAGGGAAAAGAAAGAAATGGAAAATACCATTTGTTTTCTTTCCAGTACAACACTTCTGTAATCTTCCAAATTGTGTCAATGGCTCCTGGACTTTTTTCCCACTTCAGCAAATTTCCAATACAAGCAGGAGAGTCAGCACTAAGAACCTAACTGGAACAGCCAAACTGTGTGCCCAAACCCTCACTCCTGTTACTGTTAACAGAAGATGCCAAAGAGAACTTGCAGCTACTCCCATTCCCACTTCAAACATTCCTGTCCCACAAAGATGACTTGGATTAGTCATAACTCCCAAGAAAGATGTATTTTTGGTTAGCTTAGACATGGTGCAAAAAAATCCATCTTATTTTCAGTCCTTTAACAGCTCTGCCTTCTGCATTCAGAAATATGTAGCAGCTTCTAAAGAAGATACATTAGTTAAATCCCTAATTTATTTAATCCCTAATTTATTATTATTAGCATGTTATTTAAGTATATTAAAGAAGTTTAAAATGTTATAGAAGTCAGCTCAAAACAGTGAGCTGCTCTGAAATTCTTTCTAGCTATATTTGCACTTGATTATTTCAAAATCCTATTTTTTCCCACCTGCCACATGCAACAATTACTGTTCCATGAACTTAGAGAATTTGTTATTTGGCTAAGCTTAATGAAGCTTATATGTGAGGGGAAGTGGCAGTAAATTGTTGCCACAAATGAAGGGCTCTTCCTCTTCTGAAGAGGATAAAGCCCACAACTCACATTTTCTCAAATCTGTATTTCATTCTGCACAACAGTTTTTATTTATCCCCATTAGTGAGGGGGGAAAGGACCATGATTAATAGCATTAATTATATCAAAGTGAAGGAACACGGTACAGTGCCATGGTAGAGTCTTTTTGTTCTTTTTTTCAAAACTCTCAGTTTATTGGACTCCATCCAATTCCTGCATTAACATTTTACAGCAGAAATTCAGCATGTGGAAAATGTTTAGGTTACCCCTCTGCCTTAAATGGCACATCTTTAGAGTCATCTAAACAAATTCATAAGCAGCACTGGACATTTCTTTTATACATCTTGGGATAACTGATCAAGGACAACAAAATCTAACCACTGAAACCCTAGGTGTTCTTTTGCTTGGGTCAGAAAGCAGCCATCCCCCTTTTCTGTGTGTTCTTGAGGTCCAAAATCATCCCCTCAACCCAGCATGGAGCTGCAGCAGCTGCCCCTTCACTCCCAGGCACAGCACACATGAGCTGGCTTGGGTCAGCAAAGGCAGCAGAAATTACCCAAGCAAAATGCATCTGCATCAGAAATATCAAAAAGGAGAATCACAGAGGTTAATTCAGGGAACCCTCATTTTCTCACACAAAGTAGGCTCCTTGAGAGGATAAAATAGTAAAAATTGTGCTTCAAAACAGTTTTGCAATCAGAGCTGCTGCTCCTTCTACCATCTGTTACCACCATATCAGCTCTTTGGAAAACAAGTTGAGCTTTGCACACAAAGCAAAGGTTGCTAGGTTTCCTTTAAGCAATGAATAATAACATGTTCTCTGCACAATTACTGTACTCCCTGAGAACAGCCTTCATTTTCAGAGAATTTGAAAAGTAAATCTGTTAATAACCTTAGGAATTAAAATTAATTAAACACAAGTTCTTCCAGAAATTCAGCAAAATCCACAAGACATTCTTTTTCCTTTTGATTTTGAAGAATACTATTAACTGTTCAAACTTCTCACGTCAGACTGTAGTTTTTGCATTATGTTCACATACTGTGTTTTAACTTAAAATTCTTATTTTTGCTAAAATAGACTCTCTTGGCAGATGCCAGAACCCAGAATAGTTTCCTACCAGGAACAGTAGGAAGAGCAGCCTTTTGCACACCATACTTCTGTATCTCCCAGCCCCATTGGGAGGAAGAAGCCTCCAAAACCTCTCTCTCAGTCAACAGCCATTTTGAGAATTATGCCTTTCTCTCATCTCCCTACTCTGACTGTGCATCTACATCTCTTGGATAGCTTAGATTTACATTACTGTTACAACTATTACAATTTAAGGACAAGAGAGGTGAAATTTATCACAAAAGTGAATTTTTATTAAATTGCTACAGCTGGAAAAATATGGGGAAAAACTCACCAGGTCAAGTTAAGGATGCTTTCCATTTTTGCTGCACTACTGTCCAGAAGTTACACAGCATCCCTGGCACAGCATAACTAAGGCTCAACAGCAGATCTTCTGTCTAAAGGGGGATGTTGACATTTTAAAACCTTCTAGTAAAGTACAGACAGGTGATGCATTACACAATTTCTGCTCAGCACTCATTGACACCTTTTAAACTTGATTTGACAATGCCGATTTGTAAAATCAACATCCAGTTTCTGAAAAAGGTGTCTATTTTATAACTGCCTTTAAATCCATCAAACCTACAGTGCATTAACATCATGTGTGTGTCAAACCTGCAGCTGCAGAGGAGCTGAGACCACTGCAATCTGCACCACGTTCCAGACAGAGCTGTCCAAGGCAGCTTTTCAGTGCCAGTCACCAGCCAGGTCCACTTCCCACCTCAATCTGCAACTGAGTAGCAGCAGAGACAATGGGAGTTATAAAACCTACAAAGTGACTCAAGGGCTCTTCTCTTCGGCATTTTAAATTAATGTGAAGTGCCACACCAGAACAGAGTCACTGCAGAGTCTCCCAAGGGCCCAGACTGTCAAAGTATGAAAATGGATTGGCTGATTTATGTATTTGCCAACTTCTCCTCTGAGTCTTTAGTGGCAACTAGGAACAATGGTTTAACACTTCAGACATGAAACTGTCACTTGGATGTGACATTTTCCCCCTTCGTATGTTCTATTTTTTTCTGTGTTTTTCTTACATCCCAATGAGACCCTCAGACTGGAGACAAAAACACTGGTAGAGTTTGAAGAGTTCCAAGTGCCAAATGCAAATTAGTCCTCAAGCTTTGCAGAAAATGGACTTCACACAATGGCTCCTCACAGCTACGTCATCCTCATGTCTTCATCCTGACCTGGAGAGTATCAGCCTCTACATGGAAAAACCAGTCTGATCTCTGTCAGGAAAACACCAGCAGTGGCACCTTTTGTGTCAGACATCCTTAGGAGGAGAACAGAGGCAAACTTCCTTTGCATGGGTCTCCAGATAGCTGTTAGGTAGCATGAAACTGTGCTAAAAGCCTCTGTAATTTACTTTCATCTCGGATCCTTGTTTGTGACACCCTAGGTGTTAAGCCACAATCAAATCACTTTACCTTCCTGTACTTTAGTTTCTCCTTCTGTTAAGCAGATCTTGACCTTTCTTCATTTTGCACTCTGAGACATAGGAATGAAAAGCAGTAGGTAAGAGCTGATTGTTGTTACAGCTACTACTAATAATCCTTGAGCTCTGTAAGTCTCTCAGGTAAAATAATTTTGTATGACTAAGCAAATCTCTCAAATCCTTCCAAATCTCTGCCTAAACTTTAAAATCTAGATAGTGAAGACAGGGCAGGAAAGATGAAGGCAATGGAAAATAATTTCTTATTCACTGGAAATTGAATATTCTTATTCAATAGAAAATCAGTTTTAGAACAGTATTTAGAACTGTCCTAGTTCCTCCCAAATTTACCCTAAACCAAGACAAGAACCCATTCTAAAACCAAAAAATGTGCAAAACCCTTGTACCAGGGCAGTAGGAATCTGTTTTGTGTCAGAGTCCCCCAAAGCAGTTTTGTAATTTTCAAACTATTTTAACTTTCTTTAAATATTTAGTTCTGAGTCCTTTAATTTATCTCCCTAACAGTTCTATTTGTAGTAAGGAGAATCATACTTACTAAACAACAATCAGATTCTTTCTCTGAACGTTCTTCTGAATTTAAATGTTGGGTGTTTCTTAAGGTTCAGGTTTCAATTATTTCAATTCAATAATTGGACTAAAGGCTTCTTCCTCCCCATGAGCGGAAACATTACCCAAACTGGCTTTATCCATATTTTCAAAACGTGAGCCTTCTCCCCTCAATTGCTTTGCACAACTTCTGGCTTTTAATCAACACAGAGAGCAACTACTCCTTCACCCAGAGATGGAAGCTGTGTAAGGGGAACAGTCTTCACAAGTATCCTTCCAAAACAAAACTCAATTGATGCCTTTTCTACTTCAGAAATGGGAACACTGCATTCTACAGGAGGCAGGAACTTAAAAACCTGTGGTTTGCATAGGACAGAGGCTCAGCTCCATGTTCCTATGGCATGGGAAGCAATTAGGACACTCTTGTTCTGCAAGGCTCTAACTTTCTTTAAAACCAGAGAAACTCTAATGTAGGGCTGGCTGGTATTGGAGACATTCAAAACTCTTTAAGGGCCAGTAAAAGTCACGCCTGGAAGCAGGGGGATCAGCTGTCCATTGGGCTGGCAGAGTGCTGGCCAGAGCAACACCTGCCACGCAGAGCCCTGACAACCTCTGCCAGCTTCCTGCTGCCCTGGTGAACAGCTCCAGGCTTCTGAAGTTACTGCACTGATTCTCACTGACTTCAAAGCCAAACCAGCCTTTTACTTACTGCATGTAGTTCTTGTCTCTGGAGTCCACACCCACCCAGTTGCTGACTAAGCACTACAGCAAGAAAAACAACTTCTAAACCTACTTCATCTCAAAGACAAAGTTAAAAAACTATTCCTACTCTATGTTGTTGCTGTCATCAAAGGAATGACCTATGTACAATTGGTCATTTAATGTACAATTAAGAAAGAAAATAAATTCATGTTAATGTAGACTTAACTCAGAATGAAAAATATTTTAAGTATGAAGAAAAGTATATCAGAATTACACAGACAGAGGGAAGAACAGTCTTATGGCTGGGCAGAATTAGAATGGAGTCATCTTTGGAACTTCATAATAATTGGCCTCTATTCCCTGCTCAACTGTAACATTATTTAACAACTTGGATCCATAATTAAGTTCATCATCCCAGTGGAATCTTGAAAAGAGGCTTAATTTTCTGCAAGAGAAATGGAGACATTGCATCCTGCCTAGCAGGGTGGCAAATCAATGACTCAGCAATGGGCAGTTAAAAACAGATTGGTTTTAATCTCTTAATCCCCAATATATGCATATGTTCAAGGGTAGTCTTTGTGACCCCAGAAATATTTATACTGCACAAGATCTATGTTCATTTTTTGATTGCAGCAATTTGTGATGAAAAAATAAATTATTGCTGTTTATAGGCACAGAAGAGTGCAACACAGAGAGCTTAGACCCAGTTTTTGGAAACCTGCATTCAGATAGGGATTGCCTTTGCATATGTCAATGTACATGAAATACTGAACTATAGTATCAGAACCAAAAATCTTTTTTTTTTTTTTTTTTTACATAAGTCACAGTACCAAAAGTTTTTGCTTTGGTTAAAAACTACAGAGTATAAAGCCTCCCACTGATCCTTATTCACTATCCATATTCTTAATGGCTGATAATGGCTTTTGTTGAGGACTTGTGACTAGGAAGTACCTATAATTTGAGTATCTGATGTACTTTTCCAGTATTAGAAAAGAAGTTCAGGATTTAGTCACTGAAACCCATTCCAAACTGTGACAAAAATCACAAAATCTGAAACTAAGTATTCTGGACATTTTCAGATCTTTATAGGTTTGGGTCTATAGACTTGGATGTCTGGCAAAAAGTTTTGGTTCTTGATTAATCACAAATTAGAAAAGTCCACTTTCAAAAGAGCACAGCCAGGTACTCCTAAGAATTAAGCATGAACAGCCACTAGGTTGTGGAAATCATTGCATGCAGACTTCCATTTCTGCTTTTCATAATTTACAGACATATAACCCCAGGCTTCCTGTTCTCTCTCCCATTAGTTAATTTAAGTAAACTGTGTTAATAACGCAAAAAAGCTCTGCGCTCCCAGGTGTCCCAGGCATGTTTGTCTTGTCTATTCTTCTTCATATCTCTCCTTACTAATTCCTTGGCAAGGAAGAGAGCAGAGTAGCCATACATTTCACTGTAATTCTTTCAGTTTTATTATACTGACATTTAGACTTTTGATTGCCAGACAAACACACAACGAGCACAAGCTGGTTTCCAACAGTAATGCCCATTGTACTGTACTCATGTTATGTTATGTTCTCAAGCTCAGAATTTATGCACTTTATTGCAGAGATTTCTGTAAAGCAAGAAATAAAATATCCTGAAAACCATTTCAAAATTTGAATGTTGAAATTACTCAAATCACTTAGAGTTCTACCTCCAAAATCCCTCATCATTTCAGACACATCCATCATTTTAACACAGTATTCAGGCTACAGATCCCATAAAGATTGTATCTATAACCCATTAGGTTGTATCAGGAAATGTAATTCTGAATATTGCCTCTGTTGATGTCCAAAGAAATGAGAAAATAACATAACTTTATAACTTGCCACATACACAGAGTCAATACTTACAGCTTCAAAAAGGCTCTTACCTTGAGAAACAAGGCTCCCTTGGAAGCCAAGGAGTCCATTCCTCTTCCATTGGGGTAACAGTGATAGGCAGCATCCATAACAGGATAGCGGCTGGCAAAAAGTAGACCACTGTTCACAAACTTAAAGCTACAGCAGCCATTGCAACTGTAGACCCCAACATCATAGACGATGTATTCAAAATAGTGATGGAGCTGCTCTTTCAATTTCTCTGCAGCTCTTTTGTCAAACACTTCCTGCAAGCACAGAAAGTCCAGGTTGGCAGGGAAGAAAGCAGAGATCTCATGGTCAAAGGTCTCATCTGTGTGTTTCTTTTTCCGCACTGAAGTCTTCTTCATGATCGAAGCTTTGTAGAGGAGCTTGTTGTTGACAGTGCTTTGGTCCACCGTACCATCTCCAACACGAACTTTGACTAGGGACTCTCGTGAGGCAGAGCAGCTGTCTAAACTCCCAGAATCTCCTTCCTTCTGTTTGTGGTTTGATGTTTTTGAGATCTCTGCATCACCTTCCAGTGAGGGCTCTGCTGGGCCACTGGCACGAGCCTGGCCGTTGACGGTGTCTGTTTCTGTGTCTGACATGTGGCCGTTCTCCTCTCCATTGATAGGGACAATGCAAGTGTTTTCCTCTGCCTCATGTGGCTCTCCACTTCCACCTTTATCTTCTCTGTTCTCCTCGCCGTTATTTGAGCCACAATTGTCTCCTTTGTACTCCATTGATGTTGTCCTTTTGATGCCAGCATTAACAGTACGGTTATCTCCAGCCTGGGGGGAGACCAGGCTGCTGAAACTCGCTGCACTGATGGATGTGTTGGTAGGAGAATCTATGTATATTTTAATCTGTGGCCTGCTCGCCCCATTTCGGATCCTACGGCCGATCTCTTTAGCCCTGGCCTGTGTATTGAAAACATTATTAAATCTTGCCAGAGAATCGGGCAGCAGGCAAACGTTGGCACTGCCAAAGCAGAAGCTTTTCCCACTGCCTGCAGCCTTCCATTCAGTGAGCAGCGTGGCTCCATTGGCGTGGTTCTTGTCTTTCAGCCTGGAGTAGATATAGGGCCTTCTGGCTGACTGCAGCGGGGACCAGAGCAAGAAGCCAATCAGAGCAAAAGGAAGAGAGGCCACCAAGAGTGCCAGGTAGATGGGAGTGGTAATAATGATGCAGAGTGCATGAAAATAGCATGGGTCATCTGCTCTTTGACGTTTTTCATAGGTGGTTGGAACAAAAGAGCCCACGAGCCTGTCTGCTAGCCAGTAACATGGGAAAATCAGGCCCCAGGAAAAAGAATGCAGAACTGACAGAAAGCTGTTGGGAAATGGAGAAGTGTATAAAACCATTGCAACTCAATTATGACAACACTTCAGGGCCTACTACATGATGTCACTGGGTCAAGCATCCATAAGAACACTGGGAGACGGCTGGGGAAAAAAAGGTCTGGTCAGGAGTTTGTTTTTTTTTCCAGTGAGAGTCAATAACAAAACTTTAAGAGCACCATTTCACTGTGTTGGAGTAAAAATGAAACAAGGCCACTGTTTTCGTCTGGCTTTTTGGCATCTGTATTTGTCAAAGGATGTCATTGTTCACTGGGGGCTGCCATAATGAAACTCTCCAGAGGCAAAAAAGAAATCTGCAGAAACAAAAGAGAAAAGATATTGGAAGTTTAAGTAACTCTTACTGGAAGTATAAAGCAGATTGAGTTTTTCTCACAACAATTAAAGGCGTATTACGTATAGTGTATTTACATATCGTGTATTTAGAAGGAAATTGGAAAGGTTGGATCAAGACAGGATTTGGGCTTTTTTTGTTTTGTTTCAATTATTAGCTCAGCATAACTTTACCAATCTTATGCAACATGTTTAAGTTCAAAGAAATAAGGGCCAAGTCAAGTGCCAAATTACAAGGCTGACATTTACTCATTGCCAAAGGCATTTTGGGATGTTGATAATAGGGGGGAGCCTGGCAGATTTGTTTTCCTGACTGATTTTTAGGATTCTTCTAAAAATGATCAAAAATGCCAGATAGTGACTCTGCCATATATCAGATAGAAAAAAATAATCTAAACCCTATCCAATTATGTGATTACCATTAGAAAAGAAAAAAACTCTAAAGAAGTTACTCTGTTCTACTGGGTGCTTAAAATGCTTTATAAAAGCCCTATTTACATAATCACTCAGCAGACCAGAAAGATTCTTGTTTACAGCAGTGCCAAGGGTAAACAGAACATTGTGTTTGGGATCTGTGAAGTGAGGACAGACTGCAAACCTTATACTCAAACTTTCAGGCTGACAACCTTCCCAGTGAAAGGTGTAGTAGTGTTGCAGAATATAAGGTCAATTTGTCTTTTGGTATTTTAAAATAAGACACCAGAAGAAAACGCAATAGCACAATGGATGCATTAAAAAATTGCCTAATTAGGTCTTCAATAGGTATTTCCTTGAGTATATGATGACAGGATGTTACAGTTGCCTGGGGAACATAAAACCAAGTGACAGTTTTGTAGATAGAGCAGTCAATGAATTCTTGGTGATGTGCTGAAGTAAAAAAAAAAACAAAACCAAAAAACAAAAAACCAATTCAATACAATCCTTGCCAGTTCTGTTATGGACTGCGGTATCAATAATCTACAAGATAAATCTAAAGATTTACAAGCTCTCCAGCAAACCATGAAACACCAAACTAAAACAGTTTCACAAAAGCAATTATCTGGACTGTGGGGACATTCTGTGTAAAAGGAGTTCATGCTTACTGTAGATCCAACATACTATCGTGTATTTGTAAAAATCGAAGAAAAATTCCCCATCTTTTCAGGGAAAAGATTGCACAGCACATGTCATGAAGCAATTTGGTTTGGACTGAGGTTTGTTTTAACAACTTTCAGCAAGAATGTGATTCTTTGTAAACACTAAAGGTTGTATGATGGTTCAAGGCCACATTGGTGACTCCTACACTTCCTCTGCCTTAAAAAGGGAGAGTATCTTTCAAAATCAAGAGAGTTTTTGACCAGGTGCCAGCTGCATTCCTCAATGCCAGCCTGCTGAAGTGAGGAGGCAATAAGGATTTGAGTACACGCTTGTATTCCATGAATTCTAATAGAATTCCCACAACTTATGACACAGAAGTACAAAACCTCTGGTACTACAGCAAGTTTTAAAATATAATAGCAGGAACAAAAAGGAAGCGGGAATCATTAGCTGGATGTCCTTTAAATTTTTGCATATTGCAGACAGAAGACATAGATAGATGTGTCAAGGTTCTAATTAAAAACCTTTTTCTTGCAAGGAAATTATTATCCTGACTTATTAAACTTACAGATTAAAGCAATCACAAAACTTTCCAAAGCTCTGTTACAGACTCACTGGCACACACACAAACAGGAACTAAGTTTCCTACTCCTTGCTAGAAAATCCTATGCACGCTAGTGCCTCAAAGCCACCCAAAAGAGAGAGTTAAGAGGGTCATGAGAGACAGATTTTATCTCAACAAGATCTTAAAGGGTGAGGGAAGGCACCATGTGAGTCAACAGGAACTTGGAAAACATGACGTCAGTAACATCTCTCCTAATGCAATGGTTTAGATGGAGCCTAAAGCTAAAGTGCCTAATTCCTTGTGATGAAGGGTATTACTTGGTAATCCAATGCTTTATTCATAGGGGTTTGAGAGATTAAGGGAGAATTTAAGATATTGCAATGAAACAGATATTTTTGTATGCTACAAAGACGTAAACTGCAGCCTTGTTTGGTGGGTTTTATTATTTTGCGAGTGTTTGAAGGCTAAAAATAGACTTTATTTAATTTTTTTTATGGTGGCAGTATAGAACATCTCAACTTTAGTGATAACAAGACATCAGGCAGAAAGGTTTCAAAGATTTTTATGATTATAATTATGCCCAGAAGTATGATAGAGAAGTCGTAGATCAAAAGAGATGTTTCTAGCTCCAGCATTGCTTGCAAACTAAATAAAGGACAGTACAAGTCAACAAGTGATAGGAGAAACAGAAGAAAAACAACAAATCTTGAAATAATAAGGTTATGAGAACAGTCTAGTAATGGTCAGAAAAGTTTTAACTTCCTTTTGCTTAGAAATTACAATACACTTTCAAATTCAGACAACTAAAACTTCTTCAGAGGTGACAGTAATATCAAGTGTATTTCTAAAACTCTAAGTAAATCACTGGCAGAACAGTTATTTATTTAAAAACAGAATAAAACTGCTGAAGTGTCTAACTGATTTGGGAAGTTACCGTATGGGTAACTTCGCATCATAATTTACATATACTCATTAAAGCTAGTGTTTCTTGAATCCTGACAGTTGATGTCCAGTGAAAATTGTAGCAATATTTATCTAAAAATGAATTCTAGAAAAGCAGTTTTAGCCTGTGTTCTTTTGTTACCTTGATTTCCTTATTGTCATTGTAATTTGAATCAGAGAAAATAATCTTACAAAAATGGTCCCACTACACCATGTGAAACAGCAAAAAATAGAGTTTGTAACTGAGCGCAGGTGAAATGAAGGTCTGAGGTAACTGAGGGAATTCTCACTCAGGCTCTTACGTCATCCAGGCTTATTAGACAAACCACAACCTAATTTTTGCTTTCCTCATTGTTCTCATCTGGTTTTCCTCCCAAACACACTTCATAAAATCTTCCTTCCTTTATTCAGTGCCCTTCCCCTGATTATTCTTATACAGGCTTTTCATTAGAGTCTAGTTCAACAGCTAACTAACCTTCTGGAAAAAGAAGCCTACTCCAAAAGGCCAGAACCACATGAACTGCTTTCCACGCTTGATTACATGACTGTAATTACAGAGATGCAGTCATCTCAAGGGGTCAGTGGCTCTAATGAAGATGTTTTCTTGTTCCCCTCAGATCACTCCACAGCCTGATGTTTTAACTGAAATCCTGTCATCCTGGTAGGGACTCATTCCATGAAGGAGATCACAATGCAGGCTAAGGGAGTTTAAGTAGAACTTACTGGCTCACCTTAACTTCCCCCTAAGTCAAAAACAATTTACAGCTTACGAAAATCTTTGTAAAAACTTAGTAAAAACATGGATCCTCTTTGGTATGAGAAGCTGAATTTGGTGAATCACTACTACTGATGAATAAAGCAGAACCCATTCAAACTAAGGATTTGGCAGGAGGAGAAGAGAAGGAGGATAATGTTTTTGCAGACTTGCCATTGCAACGTTCATTTACCAGTTTCTGCCTAAACTCTCTCCCTTCTTTCTAAAGAAGGTAATCAAACACTGCCAGGCTGCTCTGCAGCTTGTCTCTTCTGGCCATAGGCTGCCATCAGGCAAGAAGTCAGTATAAACAAGATGTCTCACTTAATTGAGCTAACCTGGAAAAAATAAAATACTAAGATGTGTGAATTTACAAGTCTCACTGAATACAAGTGATGTCAGCAGTTAAGCACATGTCTGCAGAAAAAAAACCCCAAGCACCCCCACAAGTTCAGGGAGCTGCTCAAGCCTCTGGCATATCGAGGGAGTAGACTTGTGATGATGCAGTCTCTGTTCAAAACAAGGAGGGATCAATCACTTGGGCTAAATTTTCTTAAGGAGTGCTTGGACTCTCAGTGATGCCTCTCTCTGAATGTCTCTAGAAGCTGTACACTGAAGGAGACACAGTGCTGTCATCAACCACAGCTGAAAGGAGCTGAACCAGGGCTAGGAGCCCTTTGGTCACTCACTGCTGGAGCCCATCTGGCTAGAGCTGGATCAGAGTGACCAAGGTACCTGTGGTCACCACAAGGACAGTGGGAGTGGGAGTCACCCCCTTCTACTGCCAAAAGATTGGCTGAAGCAGCAGAGAAACTGGGCTGGCCTGGCGCCTTACGTACCTCCTCACCCCAAATGGGAGCTCTTCTTTCAAAGTGCTCAAAATTTGTTTGTGATCACACCGTAAAACCTGTTCTGAGCTTTACAGTTACATGGGCCATGGCAACAGATTCTCATTTCCAAAAGCAAATCATCTGAATTTGGTAGTACCAGCTCATATTCCTAGGCCAAAACCCATACCCACACACCTTCTGCTAGCTAAATAAATTGGGTTATGTTTTAAACTTAATAAATTCAATTATGATAATGTGTGGAAACACAGGTTAAAAAAAAATCTAAACAATTATAACCCATTGAAAAGCATTAAAAACATGTCAGTTTTGTCCCTTTCTTCTTTCAAAATGGACGAAAAATTGCAGCTGAAAGAATTATTGCAGAAAGCAATCAGCTTTCATATTCCTGCAAGCAACACTGAGTCTACCCTGACACAACAGATTATACTTGCTCAAAACTCTCATCCAGAGTCATAAATGCAGAAGGGACATACCACAGCTCTCAAGCCTAGGAGAGGTTTATTCTTCACTTCACACATACAAACTGCACTCCCAACAATGAATCCTGTGTTTACACACTAGCTGTAGTAATTGTTCCCTGGAGGCCTGTCCCAAAACCAGAAAACTTCACCAATCAAGCTCCAAATTCTAAAATACACCTCCAAAGCTTTGTGCATTCTGTTACTGGCTGTGAGTGCACCAGTACCAGCCTGTGAACATCAGCTAACTAATCAAATACAAGCCATGTGGGAACTTTTTACAAGGGCATTTAGTTCTACTTCACTGGAGGGCGTGAAGTCTTGTCTAAAAATCTGGACTCCATAAACTTTCTTCAATTATTTTTATTTCAGTGGAAATAGAAGCAGACTGACAGTTTCTGTTGTATTTTAGAGGGGCCAATGCCACAAATGCCTCTAAAAATATCATGGTTATGCAAACTAAGTAACAACAACCAATGTCAGTTCTGATCTGCAAGGACATAACTTTAAAACATAAATTTGAGTGCATTGTTAAAGTAACTACTTCAGAATTCATACCAAAAAAATCATAATCAGCAGAACTGTCTCTTCTTGTACAGGGAACAATCACACATTTCCAAATTATCATTTCCTATTCATGGCCTTGGGAACTGGTAAGTAGAATCAATAGCATATTGATGGATGAAAATAACTGCAAATACAGAGACCTCTAAGTTTTCGGAAAAGCTTTGCTATCAGGCAAGATTTAGACCAAAAAAAGTTCATCTGACCACTTGGTGATCTCACTCAGCACCTGGAAAGCTAAACACTCTCTGTTTTGAGACCTTATTTGGTGAACTTCGGTAGTGAGACAACTGCAGCCTACAAAAGTATGAATCTGTGACACTAAGCTCTGTTTATACAATAGAAACAGAATGGGCTCTATTTACAAAATCACCTTTTAGTGTGCTTTAGCCTTGTATTTTACAGGAGCTGGAGTAATTCAATAATGGCTAAATAAATCTGATCCTTGTAGATGGTTTGTTTAACAAAACTCAGTGAGATGGAACAATATTGGCTTTAGGTGCACAAGACAGAAATGGAGATAAAATTTTCTCTAGTCATCTTTCACCATCTAAATCCTACAGAGGTCTGACTACAGCCATGCCTTGCCCATAAATTATCAGGGGGCACAGACTCCCTGTAGAATGAAGCTGTACTTTATCAAGCAGCACTTTGAGCCTCCAGGCTTCTGGTTACTCCAAGACAACTCAATATAAGTATAAAGTAATCATTTTTCCCCAGAGTGGATATTTTTTAGACTATTGAAATTGTTCTTAAAGGTGCCAAAGAAAAGTTACCTTAACCTACAGTAAAACTAAGACAAATTCCTGCCAATAAATATCTGTTCCTCTATAAAAAAATGCTTAGCTAAAATTCTCAAAATACTTTACAAAGGAAATTAAAATACAATATGACTGAATTAAAAGACACAGCTGTCCTTTAATGAAAATTAAAGTACATTTGTTCACGTTCTATTTATGGAAAATTGGAAAAGCAGAGCCTTTGAAACTTGGATAAGTACTCATGGAAACCCCAAGACTAGACTCATTAACTCACAGTTTCCAGCTCTACTGACAAAGGCATATTTCCCCAGGACCCAGAGATCTAATTGTATGGTGGTAATGATAAAAAACCCAGCATTGCTAAAAACTCAACACATAAATACCGAATCCTTCCCCCGAAACTTGCTATTATGTCAAGCCACTCTGACAAAAATGCAAGAATTCAAACTCAAGCTTTTTACTATCAAGTTGCTCCAAGATAGCCTGAGTGCTTTTGTTGCATATTTTCATACAGCCAAACATACATCTGTTAAAATTCTCTTTACAAAGGAAAAAACCCACCAATCAAAAAAACCAACTCAGAACACTTGACACTTGCAGCTTTGCAAATGTGATAGCAAATTCAAGCAAAAATATCATGTTTACTTATTTGTAAATTCATGTCACTGTAATACATTGGTAGACTAAAGTGTGCCAATCCTCTCATATTTTCTTCTTACAGAGTAAGACAAAAAAGAAGACAAAGTGATTTTTTGAATGATTTTTCTATGATTTTTAAAAATTATCCCATCCAATCACTTCGCGCTCTGAAAGAACACTTGTTGCCATCTTTACATAAAGCATAGCAAAATTTAGCTCAGATATTACAAAGCTACTAATCTCTCAAATACTCAAGAATGAATTATTTAAAACCACGAAATCTGTGTGGTAACTTGTCTTAAAACCACCCCTGAGAAAGCAGAGAGAAGATGTTGTGCAGGTTTATTCTAGGAAGCCTCATGGCTTGTTCTAACTACAAAACTTGGGTGGCTACTCCACAGCAACATGCTCCTCCTTGTTAGCCTGGGCAGCTCTGGAAGAACAGGAATACCTAAAAAGACCCATGTCAAGAATATTCTACTCACTACACATTCTGCTGCTACACACGGGTACAGACACCCCTGCAGGAGCCTGGGGACAAGGGGCTGATGGCTGGTACCAAACACCCATGGCCAGACAGCCACAGGGGCAACAAGGATCACTGGCAAGAACATGCTGTGAGAAACAATGGGATGGGGCTGGAGAAGGGGCCACAGGAAGGTAGGGAAATACTTTTCTGGGCTAAATGTCCTTGTTCTGAGTCCTGGGAATAAGCATAGCACAGCCATGGGATTGAGGTCAAGAAGCAGACATGCACCAAAGGCCAGCTCAGTAGGGGGAAAATAAGACCACCCCTGAACCCTAAAGGACTCTGACCCATTTCCAGACACGCCAAGAAGAATGAACTGCACACTGTAACAGCTTGCATAGAAAGTGAGAAAATTACCTCCAGGGTGGGGAAAACTTATCTGTAGAAACCTACCTCCACAAAGCCCCGGTGTGCACATCCCAGGGTGCTGGATCAATGCTGGAGTCAGCACTGGTGATCCTTCTGTCTCTCCCTCTCTCTTTCACTCTACCCTTTATTCAAAATCCACCACTGTGTTTACACAAGAAGATAAGGGACTAACATACCAATTTCCATGCCAAGTGTATAATTTACCAATAAAACTGTCTTTTTAAAAGCCTCTGACATTTGCGGTTCCTTCTCAACCACGGGCATACACAAATCCTGGGTGCTTCCCTTCAGGGTGGAATGCCACTACCCTGCAGTGTTTTCTTTGAAATGTGTTTGCCACCAAAATGGCATTCTTGAAAAAAATCTTTTTGACTCTCACAAGAATGCAAAACAGAAGGACTGCAATATGTTTCCCACTTATCCTAAAACTTCCTTCACTTTTTATTAACCATTGCATTACACAGAAAATGCTGATCCTTCCTCTTCACCTTCCAAGACATCCTGACAAACTGAGAATATGCTCAGTCTGTTCTGGATTCCTCACTGTTGCAGCACAGGAAGCAATGTTCAGTCACAAAGCATCCTTTGAAGTCTTCTGACATTGCCTGATAAGAAACAGGTTTCTGGCATTCTACACTAAATTGCCCAAGAGTCTCCCATATTTTCTGCTGGCTGAACTGATCCTGGCTCATGCCTCGAGACTTTCAACATTTCAGGTTCCAGGTTTCAGAGATTTCTGCTCTTCAGACGTCACTGCTTTTGGGCATGAGTTGAGAAAGGACTTGGTCAAAAAAAGCGAACGCAAAATTTGAGGTGGGATAGGGAGAGGGGAATCTTATTTCTGAGCCAGAAGCTTTTGTACCTCTGGAAAAACAAGAATAAAAGGTAATCTCATTTTCTGTAGTATACTAAATGTATGTTTAATCCATAATACATAATCCTGAAATATCAAAATTATATTCCGTTAATCAAAGTGGTCCATATTTAGAAAAGAAACAAGAAAAGCTATGCTAAATGCCCAACATTCTACACTTCTAAATCAAGAGAATCAGTAATAGAATCTGATGAAAATCTAAAAGAATAAAAACAAGAAATGAGTGCAAATTAGTGACTTAGTGGGGTATGCATATATGGATACAAATTTCACCTTACTTTTCTGTGGACTTTTATTTCCATAAAAATATAGCAAATGTTTGTAGTTTTTTCTGTTATTAAATGCTTTTATAAAGATTAGGACAATCTACAAATATTTAATTTTACACCCTATTTTTTATTTACTCTTGGAACTAGAATGAAATCAGGAACTTTCCTGTATCCAAAAGAAGCAAGAGGGACAGAGTTTGCTCACCTCTAAAAAGACCCGCTGCAGTGTTCTTATGTGATCATCAACATATGAAGTACACTAGATGCTTCTCTTAGCCATCAGCAGAAAAGAATTTGTTTAAATATTTAATATGCTTTTTAAAATGTCTACTGAGTCCAACTACAAGTAGTTTTTTATTGTGACCAAAAGTAAAATGTTTAATTGAAACAGCAGTTCCTTAATAAATAACCAGAAACTGTGTGCACAAATGCATGGTATTTGCAGATTAGATTTTCATGCATGGCATTCCATGCATGATATTTTCATACACTAAAATATAAGACAAGTTAAATAATATCTCAGTTTAAATAACAAAACTGTAGAGAACCAGAAGTGATGACTCCAAAACAGACCTGGGCCTACCTTCAATATAAAGAACCTGATCTAAGTATTAGTTTTAGGGTGCAAAGCAAACATTCTAGATATTATTGCTGATTTTACTCAGTGAAGCTTTACTGTTATAATGGTTTCGCAAGAAAATACTATGGATATACACTGCTATTCCAGGGGGGTAAAAAATGAAGTACATTAAAATTTGGTCCAAATAATGGTCAGGGGAAAAAAAAAAGACTTTTTTTTTACCATACCTCTGATGCATATTCACAGTACAAGCAACAAACCACTTTTTAAAAAGTTGTTTTTAGTAAACTCTGCACAACCAATTCTACCACAGCAAGATAATTAGGAGTCTGGTTTTAAAAGGCCTGCATTGACATTTTTGTCAAGTTTGTTTCATTCTTTGGACAAACTGTGCAGTCCATTATTTTCAAAGAGCATCCTCAGACATGTAAAATATCTGTGTAAGTTATCAGGTTCATGCAACTGCTAAACAGTACAGCATCCACACAGAATATTGTCAATAGCAATGCCTAAACTGTTGAGACTTCTGCTACATATTCCAAACCAGCACAGTCTTGTCCTGCTATTAAATAAACTCATTTTGCCCTATGATTCACTTCAGAATTCAATTTTTAGAAGTCATTTTGCAGAGTAGAAATACATTTCTAAAAATTCAATTGCCTTTAATAGAAAAGCAGGGTTTCATATATTGAATGCTGTGTTCTTGGAAGTGAAGCTCTTCAGCACTGAAATGAAAATCATATTTCAGTCTAAGTTTGCATTATCTCCTGCATGTCACAGGACAGTTGCCAAAGAAATTCCAAGGAAAAAGGTAGAAATTGTGAAAAGCAACATTTCTGATATTGGTAATCCCTGTAGCTTTGGGTTATCTGATCCCCACTACACAGCTGAGGTTGTCACATACCAAGAGCCAAGAGTTCATGCCTTGAATGGTACAACTTCACTGATAAAACACAAATGTTTGGTTGGTTGTTTTTTTTTTCATTATTCTTGTTAGCTATTAGTTGCATTTTTATTTCTGCTGGCTGCCCCGTAACCTGTGCTACATTTTTCAGGACATACTTGAGTACTGCAGGCAGAGATGCCCTTTGTTTATTAGCCATGGCTTTTACTCCTATATTGCCTTCAGTAGGACTGCTCCCAGAGATAAATTTGTATTAGTGAAGCAAATGCATACTGGGAAGTGTCAGAGAACTGTTAGACAGAATAATATTATTTGTAAAATTCTGATTATTATGCACCCCAAATTTTCTAAGATTTGAAGTGATGTAGAAGGAACATACTGTTAATATCTTACATAATTCATCCTGATCACTTAAATAGTTTCTTAAAACAGCATACCCTGGATGCCAGCTTTTGAAGTGTTTAACGAGGTATACATGAAGAGGGTAATAATTATAATGGGGGTGTAATGAGCTTCACTATCAACGGGAGTCAAAGTACAGTAGATTTTTATCTCAGATAATTATTGTTATGTGCAGTAAATGCACCAGCAAAACTGAAGAAATAAAGCCTTTGGATTATCTCTAGTGAAGGGAATTCACAAAAGAGAACATTAATTTTTATTCTTTGTTCTATGAATCTGACAGGTGTTAAGCTGATAAATCAAGAGACCTAAAGCCTTGTGTAAGTGACATAAAACTATATTGTTCACAGCAGAACTTCCAATTCCACTGTGCCTTGGCTACATGTGACAAGAAATCACTTATGTCCATGCAATTAAACAGCAAACCTTTCACACCAAAAGGACAATAACTTGCAATCTGATCAGGAGACATAACTGCCTTAGCTCTGTGCTATCACAGAGACACCTGGGGAGCAGCACAATCCACACTCCACACAGTGCTCTAAACTGAATCACCTTCTCCTAGGGAACAGGAGGATTAAATTTACAAGCTACATTCATTCACCTTCAAGCCCTACAGCCAAAACAACCACGAAGTCCCTAAATATTGCTGCTGCATTTTGGAGTAAGTGTTACCAGGCTGGTCAGGGCCTGGCTGACATCACTGAACTGGCACAGAGCGCTCAGCACAGGTACTACCAGCTGGTTACACTGTTCACTCTGCTTCAAAGGAGTGCTGTGTTGGGATGGTCTGTACCACTGGCCAAAAGCTGTAAGGCCATTACATGCAAGATCCAGCCATTTCAACCTTCCACACAACTCTTCTATTAAATTTTAAAAAGTTGGTGTTCTGGTTTGTTTTTTTCCTCTGTGTATGGATAATTTTTCCTTTGTATCTCAATCTGTCTTAAGCATTTAAACAAGACATTTTCTAACTGAGATCAAAATTGCTCTCTGAATTTATTATCCTTAAACCAATTGAAAATTATGACTAGCTCACTAAGGCAAAGAAGCCCAACTGGCAAGCACTCAAGATGGTAACACTTTGCTGCTCACTCAGCTGATAACAACTTGATTTTCAGCATTATGAGAGACTGAGTAAACAACTCACATAAGGCAGTTGAAGAGCTTCAGCTTAATCTTGTAAAACCAGTGTTGGTAAACCACATACCTGTCAAGGTGCCTTCATGTGCTGCTTGGTATATTAATTATGTCATAAGCATACCATGTTTTTATATACACTACTGGAAAATACATCAATGAAATTATAAGCAACTAACAGAAGAAGAAAGAAAGACATGAATAGAAGCTAAGTAAATTCAAAGCAAATTCACTTTAATTCCAAACCCACTCCTCCAGAATCAGAGGTGTTCTTTGAAGTCAACTGTAACTTAAATGCAGATTTAAATAATTTTCCATTTTCTACATAAAATAAAATCTTAAATGATTTTCCATTTTCTACAGCCCAGTATTTTCTGTGCTGCAGCATTATTTGAAAACAAACAAAGCAGAACAACAACAAATAAAAGCACTAATTCTATGTTTGTGAATATTTCTTGGAAACCAAATAGCTGCCTTGTTTTATCACATTCCTCCCTCTTTTCAATTGCAAGGACTCTGACAAACAAGTTTTGAGGAAACAACTGCTTTGGTAATTAACACTGATCTCTCCAGGCAGGCTGGGGGCTGCTCCCTGTCCTAGGCCCCTTGGAAGCTGTTTGTATTCCCCAGCTCCATTACAGCTGCTTGCTGCAGTTATGCAACACATATTTATACATGACTTTTTATGTAAAATACTTCACAGTTCCCAGAGTATGTTAAGTTAGGGGCCTATTTTGAAAGTTCTTCACCAAGTCCACCTACAACGGCTCATACCCACAAATCTACACAACAGATTTGCAACAAGAAATTCAGCCAGGCCGAACCCTTTCTCAGATTGTAGCTGTGGCTTTTCAAGAATGCCAAAATCAGCTACAGTCAGTGTCAGTCTCTGAAGAAACTCATACTATCTATTTGTGGCAACAGCCATGTGAAAGAAGTACTTCAAATGAAAAGTTGACTTGGTAGAGGCAAAAAACTAGGAACCTCAAACTCCAAAATAATCCAGGCAGCACAGACACCAATTATTTTATAGGACAGAGCTCAACCCAAATCATTTCTCTACTATGTTGTGCTTAGTATAATATTTGAAAGCTTCAAATAACTCAAAGATTTATTGGCTTTCTAAGGGAAGTTTCCAAAAGTAATTTTAAATTTTTCTAAATTTTTTTTCTTTTTCTACCTATGCATGGACCTTCTAAGAAACCTCCCCACTGGGGCTCAGAAGACAACTTTCTTTTGTAATCTTTGGATATGTTTTGAAACATGTTTGAAAAAACAGATTAGTACTCATCAGTAGCAGTGCTATATTTTAAGATGAATCTCAGAGTAAAGGACTTGAGTAGTAGTGAACAAGGAACTGTTGAGGATTACTTGATATGTGCATCATACAAGGAAGCTGGAAGCTGATGAGGGTCAACTACTGCAATTTCAGTTTCATGTGGTGAGGCTAGGACAGACTTTACACTGTAATTCCATGAAATAGAAAATCTTATTTATAAATGGATAATCTCGGAAACTTTCCCATCAAATACTACAAGTAATCATGACACAGGATGTGTGACTCGACTGTTTTGCTTTATGATACAAACCTATTTGCCCCAGTTTTTAGTGATTTTCTAGGTATTGAACATATTTGTCCCCATTTCTTTTTCCCTATGGGCTGTGACCACATCCTTTATTATATTAAAAAGTCCTTAGAATTACTTTATGAAAATTCCCCCAACAGCAACAGGTTAGGTATAACTACACAAGAAAAAACTAATCACCCACAAAGTACTTTGCCATTCACACAGAAGGAAGCCCAGATCTTACAACATGCCTTTCTTTCTCTGCCTAACATTTTCTGTTTCACAATTTTCTTTTAATGCATACAAATCTGTGAGTACTGCTCATACACCTTGTTTCTACTTACTTGTCTTTATACAGCATGTATCTGCTTTCAACTTAGCACTTTTACCTATTTTTAGGCTTAAAACGCTATCTTCAAGATATGCTAAATTAAAGAGAAATATTACAGGAAGGAACCAGAGATGTGTCTCATCATGAGCTTCCATCTCTAAGAGACAGTTAGTTCCATCATTGTTATTAATTGGACTGTCAGGCCAGAACAAAGGGTGACCTCTCCACTGTAACCCAACTCTGTAACTTTACATAATTTGCGTTATTTTCTTCTATTGTATCAGGAGGATAAACATCACAACCAGAGTAATGATCAGGTTATGGCAGCCAATACAGGATAAAGCACTGCTTTACAAACCCGGAGATATGCTTCACCATTTCTGACATCTGTGTCATCCAGGGTCCCAGGTCAGACCCCACCCTGCCTTTGCCTCCATGCCCAGTGCTCAACACAAGCACACACACTGGTCCCAAAACTTTCCAGCAGCAGGAGCTGGAACAAAGACACAAAGCAGAGTGAGGTTCTGCTCCTGCATCTGTCACCTGCCCCTACAGGAGCTTCTGAACCTCGATCACTGCCCCCTTTCCCAGTCCTGCCTGAGCTCTGTGCTGTGACAGACCTTGGATTTAGGCACAGCTTGTTAGGGAAGCACCTCCCTGACCAGGACCCCATGAGCTGTGAACCTCAGCTAGTCAGCATATCAGCAGAGAAGCTGTCCTCTGAAAATAGGCAATTTTATTTTCTGAGGCAACAATCAGCTGTGCAATGCTACTCAAGCAACTCTCCCCACTGAGATCAGTCACTTTCTTGCCCTGTGTTTCACCCCTTCACTATAACCTTTTATGAGTCCAGTAACTGTCTATTTTGATGCCTTTAATGGAAAAATTATTATTCATTGTATAAGATTTCCCATAATATATATAAAATCATATATTTCATACTCATCACATTAAAAATGGATGCATTTTCATCAATGTAATTAATGTTTGTATTATCACTCAAATAATTGCATACAGTTGTAGCTGGAGAACACCACAGCTCTGAAATAGCACTCTTCATCTGTAGATCAATGCAAATGCAGCTGGTAATTCAGCTTTTGTGAACAGGTCATCAGCATGACTAGCATATTAACATCTCAGCCAAGGAGCAACACTTAGAGGCATTCTTTTAGAGGTTAATGAAAGGGCTTAATATGTACTTCAGCAGTGATTATTTCCAAGAAATTCGTTAAAGGCAAATGGGTATCACTTGAATTTTAATTCAAATTCTAATTTTAATCTGAACAGTTATTGTAGGTGTTGCTTGACTGCTAAGAATATATTCTTGCTCCTGATCCCATTGAACCCTGCTTAGATTTGTTCAAATTAATTGTGTATGGTGTTACTGATTAAATTCCCTGGGAAAAAAAACCACCATACTCATACATAATGACTAATTCTCTCAGGTTATTGATCCTAAGTTCAAAACCATTATATCAGTGCAAATGCAGAATACAGGGAAGACAGATGCTATGTTTGGATAATAGAGTAGGCTCATATCAAGAGCAGCAACTTACAGCAGCCATAACTATTTCCCATTAAAGACATACACTGTTAGATAACTTCATTTTGCAGTAATTTCCCCTTCTCACTCCCACTACTCAAAGCAAATTCTGGCAAAGCAAATAAAGACACATATCCCAAAGAAGGGGTACGTGTATTTATTTCCAAATGCTTCATCTGGAAGCATTCAGCATGTTCATATTATTCACTGTAAAGACCCACACTGGAATCCTCCAGTGAATTATCATTAGAAACAGATTGAAGACCATCACTTGCAATGATCTAAGGACTAAGGGAAAGATCAGATTCATGCAGGCAGCTACCTGCTGCTGTGTAAGAGCTAGTTACTTCTCACTTCAGCTAGGCTTTGTCTCTTGTGGGGCAGGCTTCACCTTTCAGTCTGAAATTTTTGAGGCCTTCTTAGAAATGCATTCCCAGAAAGATCAGACCTTGAAGCAGAATTGCATCATCCCTTGATTAATAATGCCCCTGGTAACTGAGACCTCATTCAGCAGCTTCTCAGCAAAGGCAACCAGCTGACAGTTCAGCTACCAAAGAGCAGAGACCATTGTGCAAATGCAGAGATCCAGAATGACTCCTTCAAAAATAATTCTATCTAATTGCACGTAGGAATATAGTAAATAGAAGAAGGAATTAAAAGAAATTAATTCTTCCAAATTCTTTCTCTATCTTACTGAGGGAAAACAAATGTTAGAGTCAACTTATCCCAGCCTCCTTGTCTCCTAGGAAGAGGGCTCTGTCTGCTTCTCAGTCATTTCTGGGGTTCATTCAAACAAACTAGAGGTTTGTTCAGTCTGAGTGTGCTGAAACTCTTCAGCTCATATTTAGTATCACACCCTGAGATATTGAAGATAAAATTTAAAGCACCATTAGCACTCAGTACAATCTACTAAATGATTCTTGAAAGCTGCTGCTTGTCTCGGGCAGACAGAAGAGGGGAACTTAGGAAAAGATAACTCTTTGCATGCAAATAGCAAAGCAACATGAAACAATGAGAAACAACAAAAAAGAAGCAAGCAATATTATATTCATAAAAATAATGCAAGAAGCTCCCAACAAAGCAGTAATGCTGCTTATTTAACCAGCAGGATATTGCTGTCTGTCTTTCACAACAATGAAACATTTCAGGAACAATGCCGTTACAATATCACTCAAAAATTGTGTTAAATGCTCTTCAGCATTTTTTTTAATGTTCAGTAGTGTGCACTGCTTATTTTTTGTTTTATGTGCTTGCACTGGAAATACTAACCAGAGTTTTTTTCTCCAACAGGACAGTTTTTAAACCAGATGTAGACAGTAACAGGCAAAAAACCCTACCAGTATTGAAGTTACACAGTGCATGAGGAAATAGAAAAGAATCTGAATAGAAAAATCTGAAATAGAATCTGAATCTGTTTCTTTGCAAGGGTTTGGAAAGAACCTGCCTTGACAGAAATGTTTTGCATTTAGAAGAAAAAAATCAGAGCTCCACAAATGCTGGAGAAATACACAGGGATTTTTAAAATTTTTTTTGTTTTCATTTTTGTTATTTATTCTGCTTTATTTTTAAATTTCTACCTCTTAACATTCTGGAATGTATTACCTAGTATTCTGTACTTCCTATATTGTGCACTGGCTTTATGGAAGCATGAGGTAACCCTAATTATTTTAATTAAAATTTCTTTTTCCATCCATACAAAGTTATTTAATAACTTTTCTTCCTATTGTTCTAATTGTATATTACTATGTTTTAAAGGCATTTTTTAAGTATTTAGATAATTTCTTAATAATTTCTTAATACTATATAAATTAAACATGACACATAGAAACAAATCTCTCAATATCTGCTAGGCAAAATTTCTAATCAAATTAAGAAAGTTTTCCCTAAACTATATCTAAATAAGAGCTATAGGAGTTGGTCACAGGCAGGAGCTGAGACACCTGTCAAAAACCAATCAGGAGCACTGGAAAATTTGTCCTCAAGAGGGAACTTACTCTGTACCATGCTAACCACACTCCTGACTTTGCTCACCCAAGACTTCTTCCATGTTGAGTATGGAGGCCTGCACCAACATTCCTGGATGTATTTGTATATATTAATATTGATAAGGAGAACTGTTAAGCTATTTTATCACGACTCATGTAAAAGCTGTAGGAAAGAACTGGTGGATTCACTGTGGTGTATGTTTAACACTGCCAGTTCATGCTTGTTCATAGTGTTAGATTATTTTTACTTTATGACACAAAACCTTCCTAAAAGCAACAAAAAAAGAATTTAATGTAATCACAGATAATATGCAAAGAATAAAAAATACTTAATCCTCATTAAGAATATCTCTGTCTCCTGTGTACAGAGAAGGAAAAAGGGCCAGAGAAAAGGAACTTCCCTCATGTAACTCTCTTCTGGAGATTAATTCAATATAGTACATGCCCCTGTGGATTAAGAAACTCCAGATACATTAAACATACATACACCTGTTCATTGTCTCACAGATATGGAAAAAACAGTACCTCTTTCAAGAGAAACTAAAAAAAAAGAATTGCACTCAAGAAGGAACTAAACTGCCTGCCCCTCTCACAGCAGGAAAACCTCCTCCTATTAAAATAAATGCTACTGTAATGGCAGCTGATCTGCATAATGTTGTGGTAACACATGCAGTTCCTTTCTCTGCACAAAAGATGTTTTTCAAAATTAACTTGAAATCGACTCACTAAAAGTTGCTTACAATAAATAGCTGCATTACTAAACTATCTATTCATAAGAGTTAGCTTGTATTTCTCTCAAAGATAAAAATAATTTATACTATAAAATGAAGTGTTCCTTGTATCTCGGAATCATAGATTGTTATGCTTTGGACAGGCACTCTTCAATAGCTTTGGTGTCCCTTCCAAATTGGTAAGAGGTTTATATACAACCTTTGTGCCAAGCAGTGCTCATTTTTTGCTTTTAGAAATGCAGCTGGCAATAAGTAAACTGGAAAAATTTGCAAGTCTTCTGAATCCTGTTGTCAGTTAATTGTAAGTGCTCCTTCTTTTCTCCCAACTTCTATGCAATTCATTACACTTCAGCTTTTCTTCTTGGTCTTGACAAAAACCTGACACAGTAGTTTTCTTTCTTCTTAATTAAAAGCATTTTTTACTTTGTTGTAAGGTTCTGGGAATGACTTTATTGTATTTGGCAAGGGAGAATACTTGAAAGAAAACTACTCTGAGCCTCTCTGTACCAAGTCTGTTTTTCTCTGCCTGAAATTGTGAGGCTTTGTATTTGATAACCCAGATGGTCCCTTCTAGTCTTGCATTCCTCAAAAAGGACACCGAGTACTGTAAACTGATGCCACATGGCACACAAAAATCACAAAATTCTTTGAAATGTCATGTAGCTACTGATCAAGTTTTAGCCCCATTAATGCCATTTCACTAAAGGAAAATTACCATTTTCAAATGCGGTTTGTGTTAAAAAGCTCTGAAATCAGAAGATTAAGCTAGTTTTGCTATTAAGCAAAGGCATAAATGCAGCATCACTCCCCCAAATCTGCAGCAACAGAAGTATGATTATTGAAAATAAATAAGATACAGAAAAACCTGGCATTTCTTTGGACATGATGATCCTAAAAATAGTCACCAAGATGAATTTTTGTGTGGAGATGGGTATTTGACAAGTACATGAAGAGCACTTTCCATCACTATTGTTATGGTCTACATCTTGTCTTCAAAGGTTTTACACCTTTTATGCAGCAACAACTCTTTTACTGCCCCATCAGAGTGGCAGCCAGGGACTGGCCCATACAGTGTCCTGTATAAGGAAACAACACAGCTGATTCTGTACTGGGAAACCGAGTTTGTACCCCAGGAGCAGCATTTGATCCTGTGCATATTCCATGGAATAACCTTCATGGAAGTTATGTGGCAATCACACAGCTCAAGGCTGATAAGAACTTTCAACCTGATAAATAACCCTGACTACACAAAAACTGCTAAGATGTGATGCCAAGAAAACAAATGACTTCAGCAGGGATCCAACATGGCTTAGAAGCTAGGAATAAGCTAGGAAGGAAACATGAAGGAAAGCACCAGCACCAAATCCAGTTTGTGATAAAGATGGAGATTCACTCTGGAAAATTTAATAGACATTTATGTAACAGTCAACAAGGATCTGAAGCACTGCTCTTTGTTAGGCACCTTTTTCAGGATACGCTGCTCACAACTCATCCTTTTTAGGGATCAACATCAGGTATCCAGACATTCACTGTGGCCTTCTCATTACTAAGAAAGCATTTGAGAAAGCACGAGTCAGTTTGTGAGCAAGTTGCTATTAAGAATGAAGACTGTTTGTCCTGAAATTGTGAAATTTGAATTATGAGGTGTTATCAAAAGTTTTCCAAATGATAAGCCTTTCAAAATCAACCTTGCTCTCACACAAGGGATTTTTCAAAGGCACAAAGAACAGTTTGGGGCTCAAATGCCTTTAAAATTTATTTGATAGAAAGCCACCAGGGAAGTGAGTTAGTGTTACAGCTCTGACTTTTCCAGCACTACAAGTCAGTCCTTTGTTTCTCCTCTACAGAAAGAGCTACAAGTTTCTTGTAATTAAGAATTCCCCCCACACAAAGCACTGAAGGTGGGATTTTCTGATCTCCTTAGAAGTCAGTAGCTTAACTAAGTCTCCATCTTTGCTTTGCAGGGTTCACAGAGCTTCCATCATTATCTTTTCAAACAATCTCTTCTAAGCATCTCTTATTTAAATCCCCTTGAATCAGCCCACAACAGTAATTTATTTAAAGATTTGTTTGCTTTCCCTACTTCCCCCACTGATCTATCAACATGGTCAGTTAGCTTTTTGTCCTTTATAGGATCAAGGAAATTTTAACCCAAACCTCTGCAGTATACAGCACTGCCCAGAGAATATTAATCTAAACAATTCCAAAACACAGCAGAAGACAGTAAAATCACTCAGAAAAATAGGCAAGGAGGGAGCAAAATCCCCTACTCTGGAGTTAGGAAAGAGTTTACTAAAGCATCAGCACTTAGAGGGATGGGAGGTCCCTGCTTCCTATTCCCAAACTACAGGAAAACTGAACTAAGGTACAACAACAGGGTTCTCCAAAACACACCCATCACAACTTTTCTCTGATTTTTTTTCTCTGTTTATATTTGGGCTGATTCTTATTTAAGGCTGCTGGCAGGCTTTTCCTGTCATTTACCCAACTACTCTTACCCTATTAGGCTGGGATAGGATAAAGATCAGAGAACCAGCAAGCTCACAGTTCTCCTTAAAAGGATTGCAAAGTAATGACTCCAACTGCAAAGGGTCTTTGTTAATGCATATATAAACTAAATAACACTTGAATTGTTAGGGCATGTGTGACTGAAGTCCACACTTTGCTCTGTCAGACATACAGATAAGCACCAGCTGCAAATTTTGGAACGGTCACATAGCAACTCTGGATTTGAACTAGGATTTCACACCATTTACTAATAGCCTTTCACATTTTGGAAATTTCAAAAATTCACTGGTTTCTCCTATCATATTTGTTCTCCTTTTCAATATTTTATATTAAGGTGATGCTGTAAGTAGAATTAGGCATATGGTTATATATGAACAAAATGTACTATTACAAACACATTAAAAATACACACTGTTAAAATACAAAGAAATCAACGACCTGTGACTCACATATTACAAGCCTCCTATCTATACACATATTTAAAAATTGAGTAAGTGCAGGGCATACAGTACAGGACGTTCTCCAGAAAATAAAAAAAATAATACACTTTTAGTTACTGACTGCAAGGAAAGCAGCGTCCTATTGAGATCCTTGTATTATTCATCTAATTTTACAAACAAATACTGCAGAAAGAGGAAATTTCTCTTACATATATATTCCTGATCCTCTAGTATTAAAAAAAATCATTAAACATTTATTGATTCATCCACCTCTACTTACAGCTAGAATCAAACTGTTAAAAATTTCACTTGATGATAGACAAGTATGAAAGACTTTGGAAAAAAGCTCAGCACTTTCCAAGATCAATTGATCAAGTGCTTTTAGAATCCAGCAGCAAAACCAGGAATCTTGACAAGAGCACTGCAATCAGAGTGCTAATGGAATACATGTTGCCATCACAATACAGACAAAAAAGGTAAAATGCTATTATTATTTGTTATTACTGAACCCTGGCTGCCCGTCTGTGCCTGCAAACACTTGCACAGCATAACCTCCAAGGAAAATCTACAGGGGTATAAGAAAACTACCTGTAACATAAAGGAGAAAATCCCCACAGTAGAAGCTCTTCTTGGTAGTTCACACCACAACCAAACCTTCTGAGAATTTTCAGGTCAAATGCTGTTGCTCTTTTATTTTTTTGCAAAGGTCACTTCCACTTTCTGTGCATTCATGATGAAGTGTTTCAGAAAATCCCTAAACAAAGCAGAGAATGTCTAATAACATCTCTTATGTACTAATTTTTCTTTTTATGCCAAAGACATTGTATGTCATTGCAATTGAACTGCTCCTCTCCTTACCTTGATCACCTTGTGTTCTGCATTCTTTTAACTCATCAGCTCTCCCATTCAAATTTAATATTGCTTTTATTGTCATTATTTTTCATTATTTATTTTCTTCTCTTTCTCCACTACAATAATTCATATTTAATTTAGCTATTGATTTTGATAGGTTGTTATATAAAGCTCCAATTTAATAAATTTATGTTATAAACAATTCTATCAATATCAAACACACCGAAATACTTGTATGTTAGGACCAAATCTACCCAGTATGACAATGGGTTATGTTGAGACTGTTCTATATCTTTTTTTTTTGGGATGAGCTTCATTACCATTATTTTAATTTTTAATACAATCACTACACTCTTCACAGCTTAGCATGTTCAACACCATTAAAGAGTGACAATTATATAAAATTTCCTAGTATTCTGGCAACCAACATTACCAAAATTAAATTTTAAGCACTGGCAGTAAGATAATGCTTCTCAATAGGAACTACTAAATAATTTGAAGAATTTGGTGCTTCATTAAGTACAGCTGCCTCCCAACCTGTACCAACATCAACGTAAGATATTCAGTGTGGGGATTTCTCATTTTTGTCAAGATCTGCTAGGAGGACTGATCCAACCAGCTTTTCTAATAACAAAAGCAAGGAAACAAGCAGCACAGAGCCCTGTCAGGCAGCATCATGGCAAAACTCAGAGTCTTCTTCCCACGATATCAGAATGACAAGCATATTATAGAGGTCTTAATTAATATTTTTTTTCCTCAGATATACAGTTCAACTCTAGCTTTTTTGCTTGTGCAGTAATTAAGCAAGGTCAATTTTTTCTTATATTTTAGAATTGCATGGGGATACTCAACAGACTTAGCTATCATCTTGGGAAGTCCTAATCACACAACTCTGCTGCACTGACTTTAAATATTCAAAGAGATTCCTGGGAGAGACCCCCACTGCCAGTGTCATACAGCTGGTAATATTTTTACTATAATCCCTGCTGCCAGCCTGGATTATGATAACTGTGCCCTGCTCCTTTTCCAGCCCATTCTTTGACTGCGATTTCCCTTTCACTCTGCAAATCAAGGCTTATTTGGGAACGTACATCTCCATTTTAAGTACATCTTTCAGGACTGAAGCTGGAAAGCTGCTCAGCATCTGAAGATTAGCACATGAGCACACGCCACGACCGAGCTGCAAACCCCAGGCTTCTGGGCTTTGTTTGACAAATGATTCCACTACAGGAGAAGTCAAGTGCCAATCTTCTGAAAACATTCCTGAAGAAAATGGGAGTGGATAAGGGGCAACACATGCTAAAGAGGAGGCATCTGTTTATTAACTAGATGTTGTAATCTGCTCTCTATTTTCCCAATGCAGTTAAATATTTATGAAGGTGGTTAACTTCTGCATTCAGGCAATCTGATGGGTGTAATCCAAAGGCATGGCCTCACTCATGCATCAGCATACCAAGCTCATTTCCTGTGCACTGCATGCTAGGTAGGTGCCATACTTAGAGCTACCACTTAAATCATGTTTCCAGGTGCTCTGCCTGACAATGCATGATTTAAGTATCCTCTGTGAGATGACTTCCTGTGATTCACAATCAAAAAGCTTTGCTTTAATCACTAGTTAGGGCTAAAAACTTCAGTTTAATTTCAGGTACACAGGACTCATCTAGCTGCCATGTCCCACTGTTTCCTGGTTATTCCCATTAACATAGCTGCAAAAGTGGCATTACTCTCTACAGAAAGTAAATTTATACATATTGTTTTACAAATGTGTTACATTTGAGGCCTGCTTAGTTCATTAGCTAATATGAGCAAATGAAAGTTTTTTTGAAAAAGTTTTTCTCCAAGCTGGGTCACAAACATAATAACAGTTCTTTTTAATATAGTATCAGCAGGCATTATTCAAGAATAATGTCAAGTGGTCATTCTGTGTGGCAACAGGAGTTTCACTCCAGTTCCAGCTGCACAATCTGGCATTGTGCAATTCCGTTGCTAAAAGACCAATAGAAATCCAAAACCGAGGATGTAAGACTAAGAGATAAAGGCTTTTTTGCTTCCAAGAAAAATTCTGCTGAGTTGATAAATGATTATGGATATTGTCAAGAGAAAGTTCATTTATTTTATACATCGATCAATACACAATCCCTACAGGCTACAACCTGAAAAAATATAATCAGTTCAAGGGAATTTTTTAAAAACAGGAAAAAAGTAAGTTTTAGTAATTTAGAGCTCCAGATCCTTCTCCTCAGCTTAATTAATTCATAAGGTTTTACAGCAAAGGATTGAGGCTTTGTTAAGTCAGAACTACCACTCCCATGGCTTTCACAGTCAAATTTTGTAGACAAATAAGGAGCTAGCCTCAATTGCTCAAGGAATTCCTTCTTCATATGGAGACACAGGGACATAGTTTAATATGCAATTGAGGCAATCCAAGACAAACTGTGTCAGACATATAGCCAATACAGGCAATTATGTGCATCACACACAAAATATACATTTATCTTACAAAATTAGTGTCCCTCATCTGCGTATTGTTCCTGTATCTGTGCTGTTTTGATGTAACAGCTGCTATGCAGCAGCTCCTAATTAGATTTTCTGCTCTCACCCACCTTTTTATACTTTAGCCTCATTAACATGATGCTTGCAGATGTCAAGAACAGCTTCATCGAGCCTGGTTCAATACAAAGGTTTAAATATGTGATGCTTTAGCTACCACCTCAGAAAAACACTCCCAGAAGGAACCGCTGGTTGACAGGACTCAGATGCATTAGCATCTCAGTTACTTTTAAATTTTAATTTCTAAGTCCCCAGTATACATGGCTGCACCCAGTAGATCTAAACCACAAGCCACATATTTTGGTTTGGTAAGTTTCTATCCAGTAGCAGACCAGCTTTTAAATGTCATTGCAACAATATATTAATCCCTTTTATACTTCCACATAACTAACAGTAATAGATTTAGTTACCTTTCTGGCTGAGTTCTTGTTTTAGCTGCTTTTTGAATGTTAATTATTAACACTGACAAAGTGCACTTGCAGCTGTGCTGAACATTTCTTGTGTAGCTGTGGCCTGGAAGGAAGGAAACCTCATTGGGACATTATGTAAGTGCAGTTACCATGAATATCACTTTGTTGCTTTCTGACCTCAGCAAAAATCAGTATGCAAAAACATTGCAATTTAAATATTTTCAATTAGCTGCTATTGAGTTAAAGACTGTTATCTTTAATATGACCCACAAAAATCTAAACAGACTTTAAATTTAGGAGCTGATGAGCTTTCTGCTGCTTTCGTTCTCTGTCTTCAAAACTGGCACTTCTAGTGCACAAAGTAACCTCTCAGAGACTTGAAAAAATGTTAGTAAAATATCCCACAGAATTTCTACTTACATAACCAATCCACAGTCTTCAAAAAAAGTTCAAGTAAACCAACCTGGCAACTTCACTGTGTTATAAACAGCTCTGCCTCTGCTTTGCATGTATTTGTGACTGGAGGATGGAGAAACAAATAAAGCAGCAGGAAAAAAAGAAAACAAACTGAGGTGTTTAACTCAGAAAGGTTTTGCTTCAAAAGTAAGTGTGTGAAGGTATTAAAAAAGGGCTTTTCAAAGCAATCACTAAATAAAACATTCAAATAGGATGATACTGTAAAATTGTAACGTACAATTCTAATCAAGTTCCTATTGATTTATGACCATCTTACATATTGACTAAGAATTATACTCCCTAATCCCTTGTCATCCCATCAAGCTACAAAAAACAGAGTGGGAGAGAGAATATGGATTTTTCCTTTTCTTGAATGTAAAGAAGGAGTACTTATGTAGTGAGGAACAAGCGGTAACATCATAAAATGATGCAGCATTAGGTAAACATATCAAGTATATTAAGAAAAAGGAGGTTTGATATTTAACAAATACCTAAAGATCAGCTGTAAGCAAACAGAAAAATCACATATAAGCAGAGAAATACAAAGCAAATTTTGTCTTGCACCAGTCTCATGTGTGAGTTTTGTCAGCAGTTCTCTTGTGAAACATTTTTCTTATATTGCCCCCAGAAACAGACTGTGCATGTGTGAGGTGAGAATAGAATAAAACTCCATCAGCTTTACAGAGACAATTAAATTCTAGATAGAATTCAAGTCAGAAGCCATTCTTTCTTCATCAAACCTTACTCATTTTATTATTCATTTTTCATGAAACTTGCTATATACACTGTATGTTTTGAAACACCAAATTCTCTCATTCCACAAAAATAGGAAGCTGTAATGTGCACACAGAGAATGAAGGGAACAACATAAAGAGCAGATTAGTGCATAACATTAAAAATACAAAGGGTAAAATGCAATGTCCATGAAAGCTCCAAGTAGTTCACAGTCACATGCAAAGGTACCTCCCACCTATCACACAGATCTTAATTTCACAGCATCCATCTCTGTGTTGCTACACCCCAGGGAACAGTGTTGGCATGGTAACTGCAGGCTCTATGTCTTTCTTTCTTTTCCTATTAGCAGTCATATGTGTTTTTTGTTAGTTTCAGGATCAGGTAAATTTAGACTGATAGCACTACTTATTTGGGGAAAAAAAGGGACCTGTCTGAAAATACAACCAATCCTACATGAGGAAACAGCAGAAGCACAATGTAGATTGAAAAAAAACCAACCAAACAAACAAAAAAGCCCCAACAAAACAATGAAAACAACAAAACAGCCAAAACAAACAAAAAAAGAAACCTAAAAGCCTCATAAAGAGAAGTTATACATCTGTATACTCCTCAAAACAGTGTCACAAAAAATATACATCAACAACTTTTCCAATCTGACTAGAGTCACGTTAAGGACGGAACAGGCTAAATTTAATTTTCACTCTGATATCTTCACTATCATTTTCAGTAGTAAAGCAGAAGAATGGTCAGAACTCGAAAAAGTCTTTAAATAAGTCATCATAATAATAGCCATCATCTTAGATCCAATTTTATATACAGGAAAAATGGCATTTTAAATTTTAAAACAAAGAAAAGAGTGCCTCATATTTCCATTATTTTTATCTCAGAAGAAAAACTTGCAGACTAACAAAACACTAGATATTAGAAGACTATTAGAAAAAAAAGTCAAAATCACAATGCATGCAGAATAACCTTGTCTGTAATTGTCTCCAGGATTGCCTCAATGACCAAATGAGCAATTTCCTATCAGTGTAGCCTTTTACTATATTCTATTTGCACAACATAGACTGACATGATCCAGTCAAAGGCACGTGGTGCATAACAAATAACTTACAAATTCATTAGACACTGCTTGTAGTGGACATGCTAAGGGGATGTCCAGGGGCTATGATATATCCTGTGAGAAATATTGAGTGAATTAAATAGTCTTGTCAATCTAAAGGTTTATGTAACTTTCTCTTTTATATATGCAGGAGTTTACTCAGTGCTTAGGAAATGTTTATTTTTGAACAAACGACACTCCAGGCATTACAGGCACCTATAGTACACGATGGCTCTCTACACATGTAGGAGTAGTGTCATCTCTTCTTGCAGAAACAAACAGAACATGATTCTGATGCCTTCTGGAAGTTTCTGTGATTGTGAATTAGATGTGCTGTCACACTGGTATCTCAGCTATGTTTTGTTCTTTCAAAGTGTATCTCATTTGCCAGATGATGAGGTAAAAAATAAAGCAATAACAGATTATCTTTCTTTTTTAAAAGTCAAATCTATTTCAAAAGCACTCAATCCATTTCTTTCAAACTGCAGTCTAGGCAACCATTAATCAAATCTCAACTTCATTCTTTTCCAGTTCCTTAGAGCTTTTAAAAAAAAGAAATTATAAACCAATATAATTAACAGAAGTGTCTTGGCTGCTTGTAAGATCCCTCCCACATCTCAGTTCTTCCACTTCACCTCTCCTAACATTAGATCTCTAAAACCACTGCCCTTTCTTGCTTCCCACCAACAGAGCTGACTTTTCACAAAAGCATTCAAAATGCTTTGGCCATCATCAGTGGGACTAGTGGATGTGGAAATCCTTCTGTATTCATGTTCACATAACCTAACAATTGCTACCTGACAGAAGCCAGAAAGCCTTGTCACTCCAGTGCTGTGTGCCTGATGTTTGCAGAAATGGCATTTCTATTGACTGCAGGTGTCAGAGGGGGTGATCACGTTATGCTCTTACTTTTCCATTCAATTTTGTAGAATTCAAAGTGCAAAAAATTGCAAGTCAATTCTACAGCCAAGCATTACAGAGCCTGTCTACTAGAAAGGTAAATACTATAAATCAGGCAATTCTTTCCCTCTCAAAGAAAATCCCTTTATTAAAACAAGAAGCTAGAAGAGAGAGGAATTATCTATGTTTCAAATAAATGTTTACCAGATGAAGAACTGAAGCAGCTTGGTGCATTTACAATTTTACTATAGGGGGAAAATGCAAAATACCTGCTCTGATTAGTACTTGCAATTCCTGCTTTTCGGAGAGCCCAGTTCTCACTAGTAAAGGTTATTGGGAGCATCCTGATTAGGCAAGTATGGCCAAAAACCATTCAGGAACTCTAAGAAGTATTTAACAGCTTTTCCTCTTGACTGAACAATAGGGCATCTCACCTCCACTTGAGCTCAGTTCAGCTTCATAAGCCTCACTCTGCAGGGCTCTGCTGTTTCTTGCAGTGTGAGAATCCAAGCTTGGCAGCATGGATTATCCAGTATCTCTGACTGACTGACACAGAGTTCTGGACAGCAGCTTTGCAATGAACTTGCCATCTAAACATAACATTTCTTATATGGATAATGAGAGTTTTAAAAAATTGGATTTTTTTTCCCTTAAAGTTTAAGTGTTACCACTCATTTCCATATTGTTCCCAGTAGCTGGAAACACCTTTAAATTTTATTTCATTAAATTTTATTTTAATTAAATTCATGGGATCACCTACTTCGTTTTCTAATTTAGCATTTTTAAGGATTCTCATACCCCTCTGTGTGAGTGAGAGAGGACACCTTTAGTGCCCAAAATGGAAGTGCAAGATTAATAAAACGCCTAATACTGAAAGAAATGCTCATTTGCAATAATAACTTTACCTTATTTTTAAGACAAAACAGCCATGAAGAATTTTAAAACTGAATGTTAAAACAGCTAATATTTAAATAACACCAAAGTTACATAAAACCACATACACAGAATATACTGAATAGAAGACCTAATTATGTCTGGAAGTTCTTATCCAAATTACTGTTAGACCAGATTGTCACCCTGAGACGTAACTGCAAAGGAGTGCACATAATTATATAATACTACAAGCTATTTGTTCTAGGTCTTGTATGTGAAGATTTCTTTTCAAATACATTCCAGTTATCACTGTCTAAATTATTATGACCAAAGTCATTCAATAGAACCCTTTACAACATGTTATTTCATAGCATGGCCTAATAATATGCTATATCAAAATAAGATTTGGTAAAGGCAGTACAGGAAATAAAGGAAATAAGATTACTCTAATTCAGACACTGAATAAAGAATGGAATGACTGTCTCAATTCAGGCAATTTGAATTATTAATGAACTGTTTGCATCTGTAAAGATTCTGTAGAGACTTATTCTATTTCCTCAACCATCTGGATCAGGAAATTGGAATTTCAGCTTCTGAAAGGTCAGGTGCAAGATGCTGGACAGGGCTGCTCTTTTCCAGAATTTACTTCACCGACTCAAATAGAATTCCCAGGAAGTCCATCCCCACAAATAGACAACAAAGTGCCACAGTGAATAGAGTGGGATACTGAGAAAGCAAGGTAAACTCATGGTTCCAAAATTATTCTCAAACACTGTTAGAAGGTGTTTCTACCATCGAAATAGCACAGCAGCAGAGCAACAGGTGCAATGGCAGTTTTGTATCTGACTTTGTCCATCATCATTCATTACTTAACAGTCACAGCAAGAAGAGAAGTCCTATTTTCTCCTGCACCTGGTGTCTTCCCCTTTCTGCTCCAAAGCAGAATATTTGTTGTGAGAATCAATAGCCCATACCAGTTTAATAAGCCCATCAGGTACTTGGAGAATGCTGGCTTTATTTGTTCATTCTTCACACTGGAGAATTCTAACACTTCACAGAATCACAGATGTGAAATCACTCAGAATAGGTATAGTGATTTACATATTAGTAAACCTCTAAGCTTACAGAAATAATTTAATTTGATCTAATTTGTTCTCTGTACCCAGAAAATTCTGCTTAAAGAACAGCAGTATATGTCAATATCTAAAACTGACCAAGACTTCCCATGAGAAATTTGTTATTACTGCCAACATGACTAAGAGTAATCACCAGTCCTTTGCAGTAGATATTTTATTGCTTTAATCTTGCTTAATTACAACTTTTATTAAGTATTTTATTTATTATTTTTGACCTCTCTGCATTCCATTCTTGGAAATTTGACAGTCTTTTTACAGTCATTTAGTTTTCAAAAATGCCCTCCTCTCTTCTATTACTGCTCTTCTCTTTTAAACTGAAACCAATATCCAAACCTTACAGTATTTTGGAATTGCAATGAGAGAATTCCCTCCAAGCAAACCAACAAGAACTGCATTGGTTTAAGTAAAGAATAAGAGAATCTTTTAGGGGTTGCTCTTAAGATTTGTGCCCCTGAGCAGCAGTATCTTCCTAACAGTGTATCAGATGCTATTAGAGAAAAACACAGGTAACTGCCATGCACACTATACAGTGTGCTGTAAATAAGAACAGGAAACAATGTTTGAAAAAAATCTAGGACCAAGCCTCAGAATTTTCCATACAAAAGTTAAGAAATACCCCTGCACATACATCTCATCAGCTGGTCAAACATCATATGCCTTGTAATCGTACAACCTTCTGAAGGGATGCATATAAACAGAAGATGCTGTCACTGATTTAGGCACACCAGTTGGTAAATATATATCAAACCTTCCAAAAACAGTTCTACTACTATCTGCACTAAAAAAAAAATAGTAATAATCACTTTTTATCATGCTTTACAGTCAGGTGGCAAATGGTACATTAATAATTTCCCCACCCATATTGCAAAACACTATTATAGCTAAAAGATCCTGCACATTCAAGCACTGCAGCTTCTAAAACTACACAAACAGAAATCTTGCAAATAAGACAATCAGGAGACAAAGGGGCAGATGCTATTAGCAGTCTAGAATCACTGGGGCTTACAGTAACCCTTTCCTTAATAGAGATCCCTCACATCTCATCCAAGCTCACTGCATCTTTTAAGCATCTATTAAATGACAAAGCAATTCTCATTATGCTCTTGGCAAATCTTGCCCAACAAATCAAGTACAGTATTCCCTGTAGTAATCAAAAGTTATGTTTCCAAGCCTGGATTCACCAGCACATTTGTCACACATAATAGACACCTCAGATTTTCCTGAGGAGTGCAAGTCTCCGAAGCCAAATAAATTGCATTACATTTGTTTTGTACTTTCAACTGCATCACTCAGCCCTGCCATTAATTTCTGCCACAACTGAGAGGTTCCACACTTGTACATTTTTCAGTTACAATAGACTTAAAACTAGCACACAAAATAACAAGAACAAAAAACTTCAACCAAAAAACCCCATTTTTACCACCAGTATGCTTGCCTTGCTATCATTCACATATGATATATTTACTATTCTCTCATAAATTTCAGCAATGCCTGTTGAAGAGGAAACTTCAAGGGAAACAAAGCAGATCTCTCCTGAAAACGAATTGTGCAACAATGGCATTTTCAGATTTGTATACAGATTTACCTTTGCTAAAGGAAAGCGTGAGAAAGGTATGTGCTCAAGCATGGTCATTAGAGCTGGTTTTGGTAATCAGGTTATGAAAGATTTTACTTTATATCAGTGCCTCATTCTTGACATTTAGCTCTATGGTTTTGTTCTACCATCAGGTTCCACAAATCCCATTTGGAATTACTGAGCACCTCATGCACTCTCTGCAGTAATCAGGGCTTTACAATCAACATTTCTGAAGCAAAATATGCTCCAATCACTTTAGAAACCTCTTTCAAAAAAGTGGCAAAAGCAAAACGAAATGTACAACCGAGTTCTAAGTTCAACAGTTACTACAAACACCTGTCAGAAACCCTTTACACAGATCCAGACGATCCTGACTGGATAGGCTTATACAGTCACCATTTCAGCTGAGTAAACGAACATATGGCACAAAAGTGATAAGACAAAACAATGACTGCTTTTCATTGTGCTTCTGAACTACCTCGTTCTGAATCAGTCAGACAGAAAGACATATTCTCCATCAGTTTTCAGAGGCACTGACTGATTCAACATTTTGTATAACACAGAAAAAAGTTAACAGCTGATGTGCAGATGTTTCTGAAATCCATGGGTATCTGAACACATTGACTTCCCAAAGGTTTAAAATCTTCATTTTTTACAATATTTATATCTCACAAATAAACAAATGCAATTCAATATGCATATTCCTAAACAATGTTTAATGTCAGAAGTTTCAGGACTCTTTAAAAAAAAATCCATTTCTCTTTCCAGCTATGGATATTTCCAGCACTGTGCTCAGCACCCTCCTCTCTCAGCAGCAGACTTCAGCACATCCCCTCATCCTAGTGACAGATAATTACTGCAGTTTTGCAGAGAGATCCTGGCTGCAGCCACATCCTGCTGTCCTCATGGAGAGAGCCCCTGTAACTCCACCACTGCTGCCCACATCAGAAGACAGCACCTTCCTAACCTGTCAGGAACACATATTCTTGACTTCCCTGGACTGAAGAGCTGGGTTCTAAAAGAGTTTGCTCTGTTACTCTGTTAACATCAACATGAATCACACAGGTGAACATTCACACCAGGTCCTAGCATATGCTTCTGGTTTTAGCAATATCAGCATGCCAAAGTTAAGAATAGTTCTATACTCAGCTATTAATGGAAGAAAGATTAAATATAAATGACTGTGAACACATGATAGTAATGTGACTTTCACATAAGACTTTAAGAAAGAAAAAGCTTCTGCAGTGCTACTAACACAGATTTTATCTTATAAATAACCATTTCTGCTTTCACAAGTCAATTTTCATGCACCAGTCTTTCTAGACACAAGAGCTAAAGAACTATAAACAGCTTTCTTGAAAAGAAAAAAGCCCTCCCAGCAACCTACTTTTACCAAGATTACACAGCTAATGGCTGTAAACATTCCAGAACACATTCCATTACCAAAGTCTTGAGATTTGTAAAATAAAACAAAAAGTGACTTTCCAACCCCAGTAGTTTAGTGTTTCCTCACAAAACCATGAGTATGTTATTGGTCCCTGAAAATAATTTCTGGCTGAAGAGTACTGCAGCATGACAAACAAATGTTCCACAAAATATTTCTAATGCAAAACTTCCAAATTTAATATTAGACAAAAAACTTTGAATAATTTCCCAATAAAAATATTGCTTTCTAATTTTAAAGACCTAGTTGGAAGTCATTATGCAGCAACCTTTTCTCCTCAGTGGGATTCAACAACAGATTAGCAGCAGTTAAAAACCTGAGATTTGTACCCTGTGGTTAAGCAAAGGGAAAAACCATGTTGGTTGCTAATATTTTGGTCAAATCTGACTTTAAATAAAATAGGGAGCTTGGGACTACCAACTGTGATTTCAGTACTCTTCTACATGGGACAAGTTCAACCTTTGCAATAACAGGACAAACTTTTGATGACGGGTTCTAGAACCATTCCAAGACTTTCGTCAGAGGAACTGTTGGACATACAAGAGTCCTGCTGCTCACCACTGCAGTCAGTTGTGAACTTGGTACATGTACAAGTGAATTCCATTTCCTGTTGACTTCTCTAACAATTATATTTGGCTTTATGCAAGCAACATCTGAAAATAAAATTTTAACATTTTACTGTGAGTATTGCTGAGCTAATTATTGGTAACATGGACCCACAATGTCTGTGAACTTTTGAGAGATTAAAAGATCCCCTATACACAAACATTATGGTTCCCAAACACAAAAAAAAACCCTTAAAATTGTGACCCTATTGTGAAGATCGCTGGAAAACAGCAAAATTATGAGCAAAACAAACAAGAAGAAAAGAAATTAAGACAAAATATGACAAAAATGGAAACAAGTACCCAATACAGAATGAAGAAAGCTGTAGGAGAAATTAAATGTAAAAAAGTAATTAAAATTTTATAAAAAGACAGCATTTCCCAAAGAAAGCAAACACACATTCTTCCCCCCCAAAAAATCCACCCCACTGTAGATTTCAAAAGACAGTGTGCAGTGAAAAAAGCACCAAGAAAGTGATTCAAGGAAGATGAGAGAATTCTCTCCTTAGGCGGCAGGGGAGATAAAAATGCAGTGCAAAGCCTGTGGTGAAGAGCAGATCTGCTCCCCACTCCCACTTCAGACAGAGCTGCTGGGTTACAGCCCCACACGGAGGCTTTGGCTCGGGCTCTGCTGTGCCTGCTGCTCACAGCCCTCTCAGACCCCCAGGGCTCATTTCTCCCCTTGCCATGTCCCTGCCTGGCTGAATGTTCTTGCCAACCCAAACTGACAAGACAACCTTTGATGGAGCCATCACTGCCTCTTGCAGTTTTGTTCAATTCTGGCCAAAATTATTAGTGTTGATAAGATTTAACTGCTAATAAACTGTCCACAATCAAAATTTAGACATGATTCACTATTGCAGCAGACATTGATCTCACCTTTGTCATACTACACAGTCATCTGAAAATACATTTGGGTCTAGGTTTTAAAAGAAGTCCAAAATATGCAAGATTCTTTTCTGTGAGCTTTCTGTGAAAATCTCTCAATGGAATTATTTTATCAGGACAGCCAAAGGTTGAAAATACTGAAATATTTCCTCAGAAATATTTAATATTTGACTGTCTCTCCCTTCTATCTTAATTTGATTTCCAATTCATTAATTTTGAATAATTGTGTTTTGATTTTAGAACTTTTCTTCAGAAAATAATTGAAAAAAAGGATTTTTTAATGAATGCCCTAAATATTTAATTTTGAAAATATATAAGTATAATGTTTTAATAATTTTGGTTCAAAATCGTTTTTTCTTAAGGTGAAAGATAAACAGAAAAAAAATCCTATTAAGCAAATGATTTTGCTTGCAGTTCATCCATATTTTCTACATAACCCATATATGTAAAAAATCTTCAATATATATTTCCTTTTCTACAATGTTCTTCAGCAGGAACTGGATTTAGGTGGGAGATGGTGACAGCTGCTTTTCTCAGCTCTGCAGAGGCTGAGCAGACACAGCTATAAAGTACCTGCTCCTCATCAGCTGGTGAACAGTCAAACATTTGGACCAGGAGACTTAGTTTTAATTTGTACCTCCCATGTGCAATCAGGCACAGAATTCCATTCTCACACTACATGGAACTTGTGACATTTTTACAAATGTAATCATACAGTTTGTTTTACTACATACAAGTTCCCTGCACATTAAATTTACTTAGCAATTACAAATTTCTGGTTCCCAGCTAGGAAGCATGGATAGAACTTGGGTGTTTGCAAACCTTCCTTTAATTCTTAGCTAGGGCTGAATTGCTAATCCATTATTTTCAGATTTATGAATAAAACAAAAGTACAGTTTCCTCAGGAAAAAAACCCCACTTATCTCAGCCTGTTTCTTAGGCCTGGTTCTTCATGCACTGTTACACAAGACCTTGAAAAAACCCTTGCTTAAACATGTTTCAAGCTTTCTTTCAGTCCTCTCTTGTTTCTGCATAAGTAAGTTCTGGTTTCCTAACCAGAAATTAGATTTATATAACTCAAAATTACTGAAGCATAACTCAACATCATTTTGATCAAACAGAAGTTATTACAAGAATTACAACAATCTAGTACTTCAAACATTTTTAGAATAGTCTGTGTGTAAAATATCTAAGTACATAACTTTTTTTATCCCCACAAGTCAAAAGAAATTCGATTTCCTAATATCTAATTTCAGAAGTAAAATTCTGAAGTTTGTAGTAACAAATAATAATTATGTTGTTAATCAGTAGCACATACAAGATTTTGCTGGTAGAGAAAAAAATCAAAGGCTAAAGTTGCAGCAGAGGCAGAGCAGAGACATCTTCAAGTTTCTTGCTGTAGTTCTAAAGATCAAAATTTAAATAACCCTGGGTGAGAATGAGCAAACTTTTTATTCAAATATTTCTGGCTGTTCAAATTTAGTCTCCTGTTAAAGCTCTATTAGAACCTTTCAGAAGCAAACAATGGGCTTTTCAAAAATGAGACAGCAAATCTCTAATAAAAGGAGCCACCTCTCAGTCAAACAAATGAAGATTATTAAACTTTTCTTTAATAAAGGAAAGCGTGAAAGAATTTTTTCCCTTAAAAATGTAAGCATTCACACATAGCTATCAGTCAATAAATATCAACAGATTTAATGAAAAGCACTTATTAATTTTCTATTTTAAATTGGTTCACATGTGTGTGAAATACTCCAATTGTATATTTCATAGTTAAAGTACCAAAATGCCTTTGTATATAATTTTTAAGGTGACTGCCAATTTTGAGAAATGATTAAATTTCACATAGATAGAAGACTTATTTTACAAGTTACATAATGAAACAGCTTCTCTATATAGGGAAGGTCCTTCCTGCTTGTATTAAGTCTGAGCAAAACTTTCAGCTAACATAGTAAAATAAGAGAATACACCAACCTTGGGCTCAGAAACTACAGCTAAGGAACTGCCCCAGTGCAGCTACAACTTCATCCTACTGGCTGGAAAACTACCAAGCTTCTGAGCCTTCCCAGCAGCATTTTAAAGCCAGAGGCAGAAGAGGAAAGAAACAGCAAAGATTTAGAGCATCAGCTGCCTAACAGGGACTTCAATTTCGGATTAATTTTTAGATGAAATATCTCTACACATGCTGTCACTACAAGTTAAAAGTTATTACCAGAATGTATTAGTTGATCTGTTTTAGATTGAAGGGAACAGTGAACAACTTCCATCGGTGTTGGGGGCCACAAGGACAGCAGCTGCTGCTGTTGTTGCACCCCAGTTCTCAGACTGCTCCTCAGAAGAAAATGATGCAGTTTCTGCTCAGATTTAGTACCACACTGGCTCCTAACCAATTACCAACCAGACAAAAACAAGTTTGATATGTGGGGCCTATAAACAGTTTTCCATGGTTGTGACCCATTTTCCCCACTTGCCAGCTGCAGCCTAATGGAACAGAATGTCATCCATGGAAGGGTCACAAAAGTTGATTTAAAAAATCAACACTTGATATGCAACACATTTATAAACATGGAAAACAGTAGGGAGGAATGACAATGGAACAAATATCCAAGCATTAGTCCTATTTTTCTGTAAGGAAAATACTTTGTGATTAGATTGCAAAATAGCATATAAGGATTTTTCTTTCAGTACAGCAGCATGACTCACAACTATTTTTTAATTTACTTTTCCATAGTCAATATGATCACTTTATATCAAGAAGGTGGAGACACTCTGCAATAAGAAAATATGTCAGCAGGTATACAGCATACACAGACATGCCTGTAGAGCACGTGCTATATGATCTTACAGACTAAGCAAGAAACTGAAAAAAAATCAGCCTGAGTAACAAAATTCCTGACACTTCCCAGGTCCTTCAGCAGGAAGTGTGCCAGACAATAATACTAAGCTTTGTATACTCTAGGAGAAATTGTTCCACCCCAACAGAGATCTTTATGTAAAACAGTTTATTATACACATGAAGCTAAGTAGTGGAAGATGTGCTATATTTTCCAAGAACAAAACCTTAAATTCTTTACCTGAAACTTCAAATGTATTTTTCTATATGCAATTAATTTTTAACTATAAATATTTTTCCTACTCTTAGAAACATAAATACTAAAATCACTTTCTTTAGCATACAAAAATGTTCTCAATTCCCCACTCAGTTTCTTTGAATTCCAATATATATAAAAAATTAATGAAAAACCCCCCCCATGTCTAGAATGTAAAATTTGAAATAAAGTAATTTTGAACAAAACCTGTATTTAATTGTATTCTCCTAAGTCTAAGTATACCAGGTAAAATTGGCCTATAACTAGAAATGAAGAGAGTGAAAACAGTCTGGAATTACAGATCCCATCCTCTCCCAGCAGCATTTTCAGATGCAGCCCACAAAAGGGTTGAGGTCATGTTGCAAGCACAGGGCAGAAGAAGCACAACCTCTGTAATGGAGGCATTCCTGTCCCTATGGTTCCATTTTGTCACGGTAATTTTGTGGATCCTTTATGAGACTGTGCCCCTCCCATAGTCAAGCAATGGAAGCATGTTAGTTGAAGTATCAACTGAATATGCAATTAAGAGTCATAGGAAAATGGCTCTATATCATCAAGTTAATTCCCTTTATTTCAGCAAGACCAAGTTCTGCACCAGCTTGCATATTATTATTATATTGCTATTTATTGTATTATTACATCAAATCACATACACACACAACATGCTTTGTTCAGACACCAATTATTCAGAGTATGTACAGAAATCAAGTCTAGCACAGGCACTTATTACTGTGCTACAACTAAGAGATTTCAAGTGCTGTAGAGCTTATATAAAATGGTCAAAACCACTCAAGTCATCCCACAAGCAAAAAGAAGCACAGATTTTCTGGAAGATGGCAGCAATCACCCAAAATATTTGTATTTCACTTGTAGAAATGGAAAGTGAAGAAGAAGCTCTCTCAGTAACCAACATCACAGATTCTTTGGATGCAATTAGCTGCAGAATTTGCTCCATTCAAAACAAGCCTGAAAGTCTTAAAACGTAATACAAAAATTGCTCAACCCACAAAAAGCTTTTAAAGTCTTAAAACCTAACATAAATTTTTGTATTCTTTATTTTATCCTCCTGAAAAGGCTACATTAACACAAACTGGGACTGGAGTCTCAATTAAAAGGCACAATAAACATTAAAAGACAGCTGCCTCTGCAAGAAAGAAAAGGTATATATTTTGCTAAGTAACTCACTGAACTATAGTAAAAAAAATTGCAGCACTGAGAAAGAGGCCTTTTGAATTCACAATAGACTTTGGAAGAGAAGAGGTTGGTTTCTGCTAAATAGCTTACCAGAGCTGATGAAAGCCTACAATACAAGATCTTTTCAAGGTCATGCATTTCGAACCCATGAAAACTGGTTAAACTCAACATTTGTTTAATTCCAAACAACCCAAATTTTATATCTGAAAGCCTAAACTTAGGCTTTAAAAATATTTAAAGGAAATATAAATGTACCTCCAACTACTAAGTGAATTGCTAATGCTGAGAGACTGATTTTTTAAAATCAACTCCAGACTGGATTATTCCTACTCTAATAGTTGAACTACAGTTGCAGAATGAAAAACAGACGTTACCAAATCCACACAACATGTAGACTAGATTTCAATAAAATCAGAAATACCATAAAATCACACTGAAGGTTCTAGAAATCTCATGTACCATGAGTCAATAACAGGAGTTAACTGGTGTTACAGCCGTTTAAATGAGACAGAACACAAAAAACCTTCTCTGTAGCTTGGTTGTCTGCAAAAACCTCTCAACATTTCCACCAAAGAAATTATTCTTGAAAACACAGCCAGTCCTACAATGATAGAAAATCAGTGTAAAATAAAGAGCTAAGGAACTACTGCAGTAAAGTATTTTTTTCTTGACATAGACCCATGCGGGAAATCAGAGCGAGCTACAGAGGCGAGTACTTGAGGTGCAGAAGGATTTTTATTGTCATGCAAATTCTTGCATTGCTGTAAAACGTGCAGGACAGTCACTTGCAAGTGTTCTTCCAGAAAATACTTTGTGCAGCACCCTAGTTAACATTGCTCCATATCAGTTATCCTCATGGTATCTCAAAGACAACAAAACCCCAGAAACACTCTGGCCAGCATGAGCAAGTCTCTTACTAGCTGACATGGCTCAAACTCCATAATAGCCCATAGATAACTTAGAAAAAAATTAATTTATGACCTAAAGCCTTTCCCATGGAAAATACAACCAGGAAGAGAGTATCACCAGGAACAAAAAATACAGAGATGTCTGTACGTGTCCAGCAGTGCCTGTAAAAAAAAAATTCTATTAAAGAAAATGTCTTTTCCATTGTGCTGCCTGGCAACTTGCCTAATTACTGTGGTAAAAAAGAAAAATGGATGAAAAATGGTCCTGCACAGCTTGTAACTCTCTACAAGCTCTTTCTAATTTGAAAATTTTATTTGCTCTAAACAAACATTAATTTCACTGCTTAAAAAAGTCTGGAATTGCGGAGAGGTTAACAAGATATATCTTAAGCAATATTATAATATATTTTATTATAGCAAGACAGTAATTACATTAATAAAAAAGCAGTAAATCTAAAATTTTTATGGACTTATTCCCCTATAGATCCACAGTAATTTTGTAATAATTATCTCAAACTCTTTACCCAAATAAAATTCCAAGTGGAAATTTTTTCCTATCTATCTCCCACAGTGTTTGGTTCTGGTGCCAAAAAAACTAATTTAGTGGTAAAGCACTAAATAGCATCAGCTAATTTCATTTTCCACTCTGCATATTATGGTTTTTGGGAGGGGGGTTTTTAATTAAAAGACAGACTCTCAAAAGCCTCTAACTCTCTACTGCATTTCTTCCTTCTTCATCTGAACATGCTGTCATGTCCATTCAAAACATTATCTGGTGAATTGAGCATCCAGTCAGTTCCAAAATTTAATATTAAATTTATTTAACAGATGGCTCAAACTATGGTCTTAAATGTTTTAACCATCATAAAGCAAAGCAGTGAACAGAAGAAAAATGAGGGTATAACCCTGCAAGCACCTCCACAGAATTTAACAGCCCTTTAAAGTTCCCAGTTACATTTAACAGCAGGCAGGCAACCAAGTATGCAAGTCTCTGAAGTGGAACAGGTAATTCTTACATCAATCTAGCAACTCTGCCTTCAGACTCTTTTTCCTTTCTTTCAAGTGAGAGAATAGATAACAGAAGCTACATATATTTCCATTAGAACTTCTGATATAAAGTTGAGATGTAATGATGAAATCGACAGCTTTACTTAAAGGAATTCACCTCGAGGGCTGTTGCAGGAGTTCAAGTTGAACTTGTCTCTTCCATTGCTGGGGAAGAATGATGCATAACTGCAGTGCTGAAAATATACTTGCTCTGTATCCTGTCTGCATTCTTTTTTATTAATTCTGGCAATGAGAAACAGATGCTATGTTTGATTTTCTCCTGACAGCAGTTCAGTGGGGGAAAGCAACAAGCTTGAAGACAGTTCAAGAATGTTTAATTGCTTTACAAAATGGGATACTGAAGGACTCAAGCTGAGTGCACAGTTGCAGATAAACAAAATACCTATCAATTTCAATAAGTTTAGGGCTGTTCCCTAAATCATATTCCTATTACACTGCACAGTGACAATACAGTGCCACACAACAGACACGAGAGGCATTGTTGCCACTGTGCCCACCTCCCAAATGTCAGCTATAAAATCAGCAGGATACCTGCTGAGTTATCCACTGACTGCAACGTGCTGACATTGACAAGTACCATCCCTAGCAAATCAACAACTAGGGGATTTCTCCTTGTTCTCAGGTTTCAGGAGCACGCCTTTCCCCCATTTTTAGTTGCTGTCTATAATAGGTTTATACAGATTAGCTGCATTAGTGTTGTGTCCCTGATAAGCTGTGATGCTGGCTGGATAATCATCTTCTCTCCTTTCCATGACCCTTCTTCAATATGAGCTGTTCCTGAGTTTGTCTAGTTTTTTTTTTAAACTGCTCCATTCTCTGACCTTTTACAGGCCTATTGATCTCTTAACATTTCAGGAGACAGCTGAATGTGTAGAATGTGTAGCAAGCCCTTAGTTGTCTTGTTGTACCTTGAAAAATTGATGAGTCTGTTACTGACTAAATCAAGCCTAATCAGGTTTGTAATTCTCATCTTTTAGCTTTCAGAAGCCATTACCAGATTTTAAAGGCTACACATCAGTCGCTCTGTTTACCATATCCAGAACTGGTGTTGAATTAGAAGAAAACAACTAAATAGAATGACTCTGGTCACTATGGGTAGATTTCCTTACCTTGCTCTTCCCCAATATTCAAGTCAAACCTGGTTTTACTAGTCATCACTAGTCGATTTGAGGGAATGAACAGATGACATCAAAAACTTTCCCACCATTCATAACTTTAAATTACTAAGAAAAACAGTACTGACTTGTAGAGTAATCAACTTCTATACAAGATCATGCTTGAGAATTTCAGAAAGCCCAAAGCAGGACGAAAGCAGAATCAAGCAGACACAGTGCTGTTCTTCCCATCTTATCAGTAATTTCTAAGGTGAAGAACACAAATAACCAACTATTGAAAGGAGCTACCTCACTACTACAAACCATAGTGAAAGAACATAGTGTGAACTACAGACATTTCATTGCAGAGATAAAATTATTCTGTATGGCTGTTGGGAGGGTTCAGTGTCATCTAGGAGATATGAGCACTCTCTGTTCTTGCTGAATATCATTTCATACAAAATAGCAATGGGAAGGATTTTCCTCATTAATGAGCCATGATGGGGGGAAGAATGAAACTTAAGCCAGCTAATTTTTCCAGGATCATAATGTTCTTCATTTTTAGGTCATTTAAGTTCCATATTAATTGTAAAAAGATGGAGACTTTGCAATCCCCCTGCTCCTTCTCTCATTACATATGTAATTGTAAGAGCTACCCTGCTGTAATAAAACATTAATCTCTGTATTTCTTATTATGGGATCACAGACTCATGATGGATGACCATGTGTCAGAGCACATTTCCACAGTACACCATAATATCACTGAGTCATCATTTGGAATATGAAAACCTAAGTCCAAAACCTTAGCTAGACTACACATTTTTGTTTGTTTTTAACCTACACTGAAGTAGCTCCTGAGCCATACCATTGACAGAAATTCCTGACACTTTATTTAAGCTTAGTCACACCTAACTGAATAATTTTGCATATCTACTGTAACTATCTTCTGAAATATGCCTTCCTTACAATGTTAAAGGTAAAGTTCATTATGTCCAGGAACAGTAGTACAAGACATGGGCATAAACACTTTGCAGATTTAAACAAAAAAAGACTGGAGAGATAGTGCTTCATTGCAGTTGGTATGACAGTACTTGCTTTGTAATGCAGTAATTATAGAAATTAGTACACTTAACTACTCTGAAGATTTATCAATGTAGTTCATTCCAACTGCAGCTTACTGAAAAAAAATTGGCACCCATCTTCTGATGGTGCTAAAATATAAATTTCTAATGTGGATTTTTACTTCTTTTTCATGTTTTATTGACAGGATAGCCACAGTCTACCAACACATCTGGAAGATACATTTACCTATTGAGAAGGGCTACTTACAATTGGTTTTATGCAATAAAAAAATTAAAATAAAAACCCAAACAAACCAAATTTTAAAAAATCTAAAATCCCTGTTATATATTTAATTGCATATGCCCAATCCATATAACTATGTATAAATCAGTCTTTCACACACACTACAACAGAATGTACAGATCTCCCACAACTCTAAAAAGAGAAAACAAATCACAAAATCACATCATCTTACTTGTTGATTCTTATAAAAAAGTTTACAGTGGGAAATCCCCAACTTTACATCAAAACAGTCACAATCAACATCACATTAGTATCAATGAGATGGTGCTGCTTTACCAGTCTATGTAACTAGATGATACATGGATAACCTCTACAGTTTATTTTCCCTTCATCCTATTCAATGTGAAATGTTGAGTTCCACTTACCCTTCAGTGTGTCCTCTGTCATGGAGCCACACTAATATTAGTTAATTTTTTCTTAAGTATTGGATTTTTTAAGTATGTAGCATTTTCAGTGCTTGTCCAAGCTGGGTTTTATATGAAGTTGGGTTATTTTCTCTTGGTTGAAGACCAAAGAAACACATGGTGAGACATACACCATAGACATATAAGCAGGACACAAAGATGGCAAACTAATTATTCTTTACCATCACTCTACAAAGGCTTGGTATTCATAATTCTAATTGTCTTAAGGACTGAAAAAAATACTGATTTCCATAATATTTCACACTTCCTATTACAATTCACCTGAGCAAAAAAGGCAGAAGGGAGGAGTAACCTTTTGTAAACTGCAACTTTTATTTGTATTGGATGTCTGCTTTAGTTTTTAAGTAACACTACAATGCTCTCTTTCCCTAGATATGTTGTTTCTTCAATTTCCTTTCAGTTCTGATTATTTAAATTAATTGTTGCCTTTAGCACAAGCTTAAGAGTTAACAACACATCAACATCCACCTGACATCACGAAGGAGTAAATATAGACAATAAATATAGAGTGCTCCACTTTTCAAATGAAAGTAATGTAAATGCATGGGATAAATTAAGCATGTCTTGCTGGTGCCACAAGTCCCTGTGAGGAGCTGGCAGTCATTTAGCTGTGCTGTGAATTAGCAACTGCATCTCTTACAAGCAATTAGGTGTGGACAAAACCTGTTCCAAACCAAACTGTTCTACATTTGAGCATACTGAGTTTAAACATTATCCAAAGCGATAAAAGACACAGCCAAACTGTTGTGCTCTTCTTTGCTTTCAAATATATCCAAGAAATGTTCTGGGCATAGCAGGGCAGACTGCTCTGACCTCTGAAAAGAAACTATTTTTACTCAGACTTACGAAGTTGAAATACACTTCTCACAGAAGTGTCCTTGTCTTTCCACTGAAAATGAGGGGGAAAAAAACCCCAAAGTGCAAAGGATTAGCTGAGATGATGTGCACACAAGAGTTTTATGCTGTAGTTGCACAAAGCTACACAATCTGACTTCTCCTCACAGAAATGTAACCTGTATGTTTCACTTGGCCTTTGGAACTAATTTGAGTTATTTTATTTGGAACTTACTGCCAGAACACCTGTTTCTTTGTCCTTGTTCCCTTGAAGATACCAGCAGAAAAGGTCACTTGTACTGATAAATCCATGCCAGTTTAAAAATTCAGGTGTAATTAAACTGTAGAAAAACACAATCATGAACAGAAAAACACCTGGGTATCAAAAGAACATCTTTACATTTTTCAGAATGTACTGGCAGTTAAGACTATTCAAAGACAAGAGTTTTCCTATAGGAGGACAGCACAAGGCCTCATTCAATTCAAACACCTAAACCCAAAGCTAAACACTGCATGCACTATCACCTATAAATCAGCACATTTTTCAAGCATAATTTGTAAGCATTTCTAAAGGCAGAAGGATGTAAGATTTCAACTCGACACACAGAGAAAATATGAAGGGACATCAGTGAAAGAATCCAGATTTCCCAATCCCTGTATTTTACAATCAGTACAAACTTCTTCAGTGTTTTTGAAGAACCACAGTTTCACACAAAGGCAGTCTAAATTAAATAAATTTCATTCCCCCAAAACTTAATTAAAATCAAATGTCACCATTTTTTATAGCAAGGAGTAATAGTATGAATGAAGTTCCATGCACAAAGGGAAAAAAAAATTATTTTGCCTTTGTCTGAAACACAACAGATTTCTTCAGAAGTCAAATTTACAGCAAAGGAAAATGAAGACTTGTGAAGTTAACAGTGGAGCAGAACTAATTTCTGAAACCAGCCAATTCTTTCAAACAGGATTTACCAAGGAAAAGAAAGCATGCTACACAGAATACTATCTCAAATAGGGATTAGAAATAGGAAACTCATGTAAATTCTACTTTTCTGTAGAGATTGAACAGTAAGTATGAATCTGTCAGTTCTATGAGATGTCACTATTACAGTGAGAAAAGGTAAAACGTGTTAAGGAGAAGTATCTCTGGTGATTTGATACAAGAAAATCTTTGCATTTCTTACTCTAAAACAAAACACTGAATATACCAGAATCAATAAGGACCACTGTAATGTCATCTATATTTTTTTATTTTTCCATGCCCAGTAGTAAAGAATGAAGAATACACTGGTGATTATTAATAAGCAAAAATTCAAGAATGGGAAATATTGGTAGATTTTGATACAGTTATAAGTGGATTTCCAATACTCAGGAACAAAAATTTCTCTATTACAAACTGAACATGTCTTATTTCCCACGTATTCTCTTCCCACTCTCTAGAGCGTTTGCTAATCTCTCACAATGTTTCTGAGAAAAACATAAAAGATTCCACATACAAAAAGTAGTTCCACAGACCTTTGAAAGAACACCATAATCTTTAGAGTCCCAAGAAACAGTCTAGCAACACTTTTATAAGTATTTGTAAGCTTTAACCTTTTGCAAATTCTTCTGGTTATGAAAGTGGGAGTGCAATACCAGTTTATTTGCAGGTTTTTATTGGCTACTTGACATCAAAAGCAAAAGGCAGATTTAAGTCAGATATTAATTTATTGTTTCCTCTGTTTAAAACTTTGTATGAAAAAAATCATCAAAATAGTCCAGGAGAGAAAAACCTAGTTAAAATAAACTCTATTTTGGAATCCAGATCTGTGATAAACAAGTCGGATATGGCAAAGCAAATAATGCCTGCACACTTAAGTAACTCAGAACCAGCTGCTCATCTTATCCACCAGGTGCATTTCCTCCAGTTTCAGACTTGCATTAAACCTTGAAATTAGAGGTTTTTTAGTTCTAAATCAGGACTATCTTCCCAAAGGATTCTACACCATTTGTCTGGCCAGTAACTGGATACTGATGACTGCCAAACTCTAGCAAAATAAGCACTAACCAGCACAAGCCACATCATAATTGGCTCTGTCTTCAGGCAAAAATATTTGCAATCCCCACTAGATCCCAGCTATGTCAGGAAAACAGAATCACTGCATAAAAGCCTTAGAAACACGCAGCAATCACTAGAGTACTTCCTAATAGCAAAGAAAAACATAACACAGCAAGCAATTAGGGCTTGTCTTTTGAGTTTCTTGTTCCCTCCCTGTTACAAGAAGTGCCAGGGACTCCTGAGTGACTTAAATTTTTGAAGTTTATTTCCAGTGAAAAACTGTAACTGGGGAAAACACCTATTATGCAAAATGCAACCAGGTCATAGTTACACCCAAGAAAAAATGAAGCTACTTGTTGTCAATATTTTACAGAACAGAACAGAAAAGAACCTATTAACATTATGTCCAATTATTAGGACTCAAATCCCCTTTATTTCATCATAACTTATTCAGGCAACACCACTGGAACACAATGACAAGACAATGGGATAAAGTTTCTATTTGCTAAATAGGCTGGATTGCTGCTTCTACCAAAACCTTAATGGAACACAGATTTTTCCAGTCAGATCATCCTGTAATAGTCATTCCCTGGAGAAGTGCTCTGCAAGGAAGAGGAACAACAACAAACAAGAACACTCATGTGCAGCTTACCATTTATTCCTGCTTTACTAAAAATAAGTATTAAAAGTAGCTTTTAGCAACAGCTGAATTTGGAAAAACTTGTACGGACAGTAAAATATTTTCTTGGTCCAAAAAAATCTATGCACAGAACTCAGCTTGTACATATGCTTGTGAAGTTTCCAAGAAGTGTCAAAATTTGTTTCAATCACATGTGGAAGTGGAATGTCAGCACAGTTGCACTTTCCTGATGACACACTCTGCAGAGTTTGGGATGGTTGTGGCATGAAGATGGAAAATCAAAACAGTCATCAATTTCCCATGCAATACAGATTAAAAAAAAAAAAAAAAAAAAGTCTAACGTTCTTTTTAATTTAATGTTGATGTAATTGACTTTTTATTAACAACTAACATAGCTGGAGTTAGGATTTTTTTTCTTGTAGGGTTCCAGCAAACTACAGGGATCTGAATTCTCTTAAAATACAGTCAGTCAGGGAGTTTACTATTCATGGGCAAAAGACATGAGCTGGAAATCTGTGCTGTGTAGGCCCTAAAGATAATAATGACAGATGATACAAAGAGAAAATTTTTTAAAATCTAAGTGACTTATTTGCAGTTTTAAAGTTTAACTTTGTTCTTTAAAAATTAATCACGTCAACAATACTGGAGAAATATATTTCCTTACAAATTTTAATCTACTTATCTGTAGTACTCCCATCTAGATCAGTAGGAATTGTTCTCTGCTGATCACAGTTTATCTAAGTCACCCATTAGCAACTCAAGCTTTTGAACTTACAAATAATATTTCTGTACAGTCTCAAATAGCTAATAGCACTTTTGGCCAAAGGATTATTTAATATTTTACAAGGAACATAACACAAATAAAAATAAATAACACCTTTCATGTCTTGAATTACTAAAAGCTACAAAGATTCACATGGTATTTTTCAAAGTAATAGAGCAAAAGACTGATGCTCATAGCTCCATTAGAAACATTTATATGCAAAACACTGCTTTTTCCCATCATGAATTTCTTTTAAGATTCATTATTGCCCTATGGCACATTTGTCTGAAAAGAGGCTCTAGGGAGATGACACTTTCTTTGGTTAGCATTGTTGTAGCTGACAGAATGCATAAAAGGCAAACTGCTTTTTCTCTAGCTTTCAGCCTGAGCCAATCAAGTGCAGAAATTCTCAGCCTCTCCTCATCTTGAATTCTGGATTTTGAAATTTACAGAATAATTGTAGCTTTCCAGCAGAATCATTTTGGCACATAGACCATTCTAGCTTGCATAAATGTTACTGGTGTCCTAAATACCATTAATAAGAAAAAATCTTGATCTTGCCATTGTAGACATGTCAGCCTGATTAAAAATCATTGCATAGTCTCAGAATGAATGCACATTTCATTATGAAGAAATGAACCCTGAAGGCACCCCACACTTACCTTCCTATGAAAAAATAATTTATACCTGGAAACTTTTTTTTTTCTTTTTCTGTTGAGGTGGTATTATAGGCCCTTGCCTGGATGTATGGGCCCTGCTGTGTTAAACTTGTACAAAAGTCTCTGTTCTGAAAAGCTTACAGAGTATTTCTTTTTATTTTTAGACAACTGAACAGACTCACTGGAAAATACAAGTGAACATCATGATAAGCACTGTTTAATCACTGTCTTTACAGGTATCACAGCAAGTAAGAGTTTGAAAGGGATGGACTTGAAAGCAAGAAAGGTGACCCCAATAAATATTTAAAAGCAGCTTCTTCTAAACACGAGGAAAGGTAAAACAAAAGAGGCTTGTTAGAAAGCTCAATAAATAAACCACCAAGACTCTCTGCTCATCTGTACTTCAGAAGAAAAGCTAAAAGCAAGTGACACAATAGATAAGGCAGAGCAGACCACAGCTAGGCAGCTGGCAAGATCCCATATTGTGTGCAAACCATGCAGCATAGCTGACTCCAGAGCCAAGCCAATGACCTTAGCAGCAGAGTTCTACATTGATGTCAACTGCACAAAATTGGATTCAAGGTTCACAGAAGAGGAGGTTCTTCTCAAAGCGTGGGAGAAATCTGGAATTTGGAAAGCTTTTTTTTGTGGTACTGTTTCTGGTTTTGCTCCAGTTCAATGCAAGATACTGTGATAAGTTTTTAAGGCAAGAGTATTTAACATCATCCAAGAGTTCAATACTTTAAAAACCCAAGAATTTATTTCGTTAATAGAAGGACTTCAATCTATACCTATACTGTCTCTTCAACCCTGGTCATCAGGTCTTATAAAAGCCCCATGAGTTGAGAAGCCACCTAGAAAATAAAGGTCTGTAAAGGTCAAGACAACATAAGCAGCAGAAAGATACCTCAGAATTTCCTGGGACAGAAAAACCCCATAGTTGAACAGGCAGTGTGATCTGGCCCAGACCTGCAAGTGAGATGCACCTGAGCTGGCATGGACTGAGGCCAGTGCAGCCACGGGATGTGGCTGTGCTGTGGGGACACCACGGGGCACCGTGGCTGCAGCACCAGGGGAAAGCTCACAGCCTCTGCCCCTCCACAGGCTCTTCCACCTTGCTGCTGCTCTGACTCACCCCATCCACAGCCAGCTCAGCAATTCTGCCCTGCACTCTGCTGCTCAGTTATGCACCAACAGGCAGCCATGCTCACCAGTAACTGCAGCCATCTGCTTCCCTTTTCCAGGCCCCCACTGAAAATATTTCTGACATCAGCACTGTCTCCATAGCACCTAGAAAACTTCAGTGATTTTTTTCCAGAAAGTAAACCAGAGCAGAAAGCTGTACAAATTTAAATGCAAGATGACATTTAATAATTTAATAAAATATTCCAAATGGTAAGAAGTAACTAAGCTATGTCCAAGACCATTTTTCATCTATTCACAGAACTTTTGACTTAGCCACTGTGAACCTTTACCAGAAAGGATTGGTTTGCACTTTTTCCTGCCTGCTGTGTGTTTTCATGGTATTTTTTGCACTTGTCACTGGTACCTCATGCAGCCTGCACAGTTAACTAAACCAAGGAATTGATGCAGCAGCACTGTGTAGCAGCACTGATTTTCAACATCTTGAAACTGAGCATGGGTCTGCATCCCCAAAGTACTACACAGCACACCACACTGCAGCTGACTGCTTTGGTATCTTTATGTCATTACTTGTAGATAAATTGGTAAAAGGCAAAAAAAGAGAATCTAAATGAAACTCATTATTACTTGCTACTCTGCCAGTTGACAGCTTTACTACTTATATTCCACTGGATCTCTTCCTCTGTCAGAAGACCTCAACGTTCAGACATCCTCTGAAAAGAATGTGCACCTTTGCCTCTGCTTCTATCAGTTTTCTCAGATTTCACTTTTTGCTGCACCAGAAGTTGTTTCCTTGCTGCTCAGGTTGATTCCATTTTCTTTGGCCATCCATCCTCTGGGGGTCTGTTCTTGAGAATGAAAATACTCACCTATTTGAAGTAGTATTAAACTATTCAATACAATGTAACTTACAGGGACTCTTCCTCCTCTTGACACTTACTATCCTGCTGCTTGCTCTCAAGCCTTCAGTTTACTGCAGCATATTCAGAACAGCCTCAATAAAGTGATCCTACAGCAGGTGCAGTTTCTCTAAAAATGTATCCTGTAGGATCTCATAACAGATACTGTCACAAAATTCTACTCACACAAGAGAAAGGGCATTTTGGAAAGGCAGACAAAGTTAGTTTTTAATATCTTAAACCACAGAATACAATTAAATAACAATGCTAGTAAACATCTGTGTTTTCTAGAGTACATTTGACACCAAGTATTTTTTTCAAAACTGAAAGAACATTAAGCACTAAAGCAGAAAATTTCATTCCATATTACATTATTTTAAACTGTAGCTTAGACATTACTTTCACAAATTAAATAAATATAAAGATAGCAAACTGCTTGGCCTTGTTTCTGTACAAGTACTATGCAGTATACAAAACTATAGAAATTGTAGACAGCTGCCCCTGAGACATCTCCCAGCAACAGTACAAGCTCTTCTTGGGGACTCTTTCAAAGCAGTCACTTATGACAAACAGCCTTCTGGCAAATATCAGTAGTAGAAGATTTTTTTCCCCCCCTTTTGCCTCATGTAAAATTCTCACTCCACCATTCTGGGTGTGTACCCTTCATTACTAGGTCACGTCTCACCTTCATGCCTGTAATTGGAGAGTAATGATGCCATAATGGGCTCACAATGTCAGTGAGGAGCAAGCTGAATCAAATTCAGTGTATTAACCTCACCAAATTAAATTTTCATTTGCAGAAGGACATTCAAGGGATACAGATGTAAAACAGAGCTAAGTCATCCAACAAGTCCAAAAGTGTGACAAAAGTATGCTCAGTCTTATCCTAAGCACAATCAAATAGTCTTAGTCCAAAATGAGCCTTGTGACTGCTGTGAGACTCCTTTAGCCTTAAGATTCTTTCAACACAGAAACTGAAGATACTAAATAATTAGTAAAACAATTTTTTTTAAAAAAGCATATCCTTTCCCTGTTTATTTACCACTGTGACCCCAAAGCACATGCCATAAAAGACAGACAGAAAGCACAGTGATACAGCCATGTGCCTGGGAAAATAGCTTTGGGAACTACAGAGTAGGACAGGCTCTGCTTTGCCATTTCAGTGTACAAGTTCTACTGATAGAAAATAAACAGACCACGAGATGAAATATTAGCAACTGCTAGATGGAACTGATATCAGTAAATATAGAACCTATATGGCACACTGACTTCAGAAGACCCATTACATGTGTTTATTAGTGTGTACATATGCAACAGTACAAGGACAACAAACTCCAGAACTTTGTGCCCATGGCTAACAAGGAACACAAGAACACTTCTCAAAGCCCGGTCAAAATCTTTAATATTAAACTTACTTGCAATTGACACCAACAAAGCAGAATAATGACACAACGTGACAGTTAAGTAACAAGTAAAATACAACCTCCAACCACTCAAAGACAAAATGGAAGCAAAACAGGATTATACCTGGAGCTAACAGAGCAGTGAGTGTTTATGGGCCGTCCCCTTCATGCAAGTTTTTCAATCCCTACAATCATCATCTTATTTTAATTTATTAACTTTTTTAAAGCCTAAAATTCACTCCAGCTAGCATGGGCAAGCTAGAACTAGCATGATGCCTTAATCTCCAGTTCAATTTTATGAAAGGTTTGTAAAGCAAGTATCTCAACAGCTCATCTCTTTTCCCTTATCACCTCTATGTGAACGTCTCTGAATGTTACTGCTCTCAGAGTTATCAACTCAAATGTCATTTTCAGTTTATTTTCATTTGTCTATCAGAGATTCACTCAGCTATCCTATAAATGCAGCCCTAGCATGTAGACAGGTATCCCACCCTTCCTACATGAAAATTACAGTACTATTGTTTGCTTATCCTGGATTATTGAAAATCCTTATTTCAACTGTGGGAGCACAGCACAAGGATAGTACAGTGTGTGCAAAAATAAGCTCTGCTTTGGTTTGTTTTGTCTTTTCCCCTCAAAAGGCCACAGAAAATTATTGGTTTGTTTCTTCAGCTGCAGCAATTAACAATTCATTCTTCAGACACTGTGATTAAGAGACCAAAGACAAGGCCAAAACATTGCAGAAATGGACACTAAATTAATTTCAACTAAAAGGAATTATTTGAAAACAGAAATAGAAACCTTCTGCAGTAATCTGCAATAGTAAGTGACATAACTGGCCAGAAAGACCACATAAATCTATATTACCACCCTGTAACAGCTCTGCCAGTAAAAAAGATGACCCATGGCTGATTTAAATATTTTTTTTTCCCCAACACAAAACATTTATTTTTTTCATACTGCTACTATTTTAACATAGGACTCAACACTGCTAAATCAAATTCAGTAGGATTTACACCATTGATTACAGTGATAGACAATCAAAATGTTTATCTCCCAGGCCTCAGGTCAGAAGGCAGCACAACTCTAGAAGCAGTTATCTCAGAACTCACAATATTATTAACAACAGCTGCAGTAAATTTTAATTAAAGCGTTTTCCTCTTGTGGCTTCCCAAACACACAGGACATTTTTGCACTCTTATAACTTGCATTTATAGCTTCCTTTCACAGCAGCTTTTACTTTAAATAAGCACATCCAGAAGTAGCAAAACTATACTTGTTTTCACTGTGAAATCCTAGAAAACTGCTTGGCAGCAGATACCAACTTATAACCCTGCTTTACTCATACTCTGTGCTCTGGGTGGCAGTTTTGGGGTACTGAACTGAGTGGGGGGTGCTGTACAGCTTTTTTTTTTTCCCTTAGAAGTGTTATTACTGCCCTCACAGCATTCTAAGAATGTCATGCTTAGCTACAGAGACCAGATTTTCAACAAATCAGTTCAGTTAGGCACAAATTCAAAATGGACAAATCTTCACAAGAGCTCAGAACAGTCAGTGCTAACCTCCTTTGAAAATCTGCCCCAATTATAGATGCCAAGTACTTGAAAACCTGGCTCCAAGCACTTAAAAATCCATTTTCATATGTTCAAAACCAACACTGCAGTCACTAAAGGGAGTCCTGGCAGTGTTTTTCTACCAGGGGAGGAAAAAGGCAAGAGGCAACCTAGAACAGACAGAGCAAATCTACTGAATAAATCTATTTGGAATCACAAAGCTTACAACTAACTACTACTACATTTACTGGCACCATTCACTTTTGGGTTTAGCATCTTTTTTATTTTTATATTAGTCTTTCTGAGCCAGCACTAAGCACATCTTCCTTTTGCCAATTCCTCACTGATATCAGCCTGAGGTGTTGCTAGAGACAGTAGATAAGAGCCAGAACAACGAGCTGGCCTGAAGGAAAATGTAGCAATCCCTCACACCTTACTTTTCCTGTAACCAAATCAGGTTCAATGTCTGTAAATTATCACAGTTTACACACCATAGGACAAAAGACAAAAACAGAATATCCATCCAACTGTAAATTTATACAGTTGTGAAAGAGAACGTAACCATTTGCTATTTACGTGGGCTAGAATGGTATCACTTAGCTTCAACACATACCCCAGAATTCACTTCCAAAAGGAAAGTGTTGTGCAAAATGAGATTGAATCACACATTTAAAAGCTTTCACAGCTTTGAACTTTAATATGAAACACCAAGGCCAAAATTCTGCCTTCAGCACAATGCTTTGTCCCAAAGACACGAATAAAAGTTGTTCTGTTACTGGAGTTTATTTGAGGATATTAGAATTTAGCAGTGTAGTAGTTGTCTATGCTTCTGTGTTCAAATGTAAAACTGAATTGACAGTTTGGGCCAATTCATATAGTTATTACACTAGAAAGTCACTTTCCATTAGTTCCCTGAACTGCCACATAAAAAAGGAACCATCATTTTTCTGCTGTTATCAGAGCTATGAGGAGAAATCTCCAAGCATCTGTTAAGGAACTCTTGCCTTTAAAACATATGCATGAAGTGCTTGGCTTTTTACTTCTGCCACCTGCCCTGATAATTTAAACATGCTATTTTCTGAACAAAAAACTATTTTTACTGTAGTCACAAATACAGACTTTTCAAAGAGGCAATGTTAATTCTAGCTTATCTAAACGGAGATGACTCTTAAGAGAAAACAAAAACCTAAGGGATTAAATGTAAAACCCTTCTAATACCCTGGTGTATAATTACATTATTCATTAGCAAGTAACCTCAGGTGGGCGTAATTTAATGTTTCCTTCCTGTCCCTTGAGCAAACACAACACAGAATAGCTAATCAATTTGATCCCAAGATCCTAAAGCTTCAATAAAATCTGATGGAGGCTTACAGAAGAGTCACCCCAGGCTACCCTCAAGGATTAAGCGTGCTTACCCCACTCACAGGTTCACTCATTCAAGAGGGAGAGGACAGCAGATCCATGTGCTTCCTGTGCTTCCTTCATTTCTCAGTAATTTCAGAGGAAAGACACTGTCCTGCAAGACTTACTTATCATTTATTCTTGTCTAACTCCTCGTTTTGTGCGCTGGGCTGGTTCCTCCTGAGTTGCCCTGAAAACGGGCACATCTGCCCTGAGCCTCACCTTGCATCTCCCTTCAAGAGAAACTGTAACCAGGCTCTGATTTCAGCTCACTACAGTCTGGAAAAGGATCTGCACACCGACAGAAAAAAAAATTATCTGTTAAAACAATGCTTATTTAATAACAAATTACTTAATAAAATATTAATAACTTAATAAAGCTACTGCCATTGAAACACCTTTTTTGCTTCATACTGTTAAGCAGCTCCAGGAGGGTTAATTTCCAACGACAAAGCTGGAGAAAGCGAACCGAGAGCTTTACAAGCAGAAGTCCCGCTCCGAGGAGATGCCCTACAACACCCAGACATGGCGGCTGCGCCTCCCGCCCACCGGCCTCTCCCAGCTGCTGCTAATCCTGTGCTCCTCCAGGCTTTTTCTTCCCTTTTTCGACGCTTCTTTTCCCTCATTCTCCCTCCTTCTGCAAGGCTCCCGTGCCACATCCGAGCGGAGGAGCGGCCGGCGCTGGCAGCTGAGGGGCCCGGCCCGGCCCGCGGGAGCCGCTAACAGCGCGCCCCTCCACCCGCACGCGCTGCCGCGCCGCTCCCGCTTTCCCGCCGCGCGCTCTGATTGGCTGCGGGGAAGCGGGGGCGGAGACAACCGCGCTCTGATTGGCTGCGGGGCGGCGGGGGCGGAGACAACCGCGCTCTGATTGGCTGCGGGGCGGCGGGGCGGGGCCTCGCTGTGAGGCGGGAGCGCGGTGTGAGGGCGGGGGCGCTCAGGGCGCTGAGGCGGCGGCGGCACAGGGGATTTGGTCAGAGGTTCTCCTGTCCCCGGGAGCCAGGTGCTCTGGTGATGGGTGAAACCTCCGCCGGTGTTCTCCTCTAGATAAAGTGTGATCTGTGTGTTATTCACCTCAATGTTATATTTTTTCGGATATCTAATGTTCGCCTCAGAATAAAGTCAGTGCCCTCTTGAGGAAAAGCCTCGCTTCACCTTACCTGTATCTTTCTAATGGTATGCAACAAACTTTCAACAATACAGTTCTTAAACCAGGGAAAAGTGCCCTAACTGATTATAATGAATAAGCCTTATTACCTTTATTGACACCTGACTTGGGTTCTTCATAATTGTGTTTGTTTCTTGCATTAATGTGTGATCTATAATGTTTTGGAGCCATCCCATGCTATTTATTTAATTAGTTTGCTTGGTCTCTATATTAAAATCTTTCTGCATCTTGAAAAGTAATCTAATTTCCCAAATACCAGAAAGATAATAATATTCTGTATGAAATTTGACATGATTTTTAATATTTTACTTGTCTATACCATAGTCATTTTTCTGTTGCAATAATCATAACAGACTCATCAGTGCTTAAAGAATTTCTGGAGATCTGTCTTCAGCAATGAGCTGTTTCTCTTGAACTGTACAGCTTAAACACTTATTATACAGAGCATGATTAATGAAAACAACGTGTACTTCAGTGTGTCTGTGCAGTAATGCTAAAACAGAAGCACCATCACAGAACTCAAAAGAAGGATGCAGTTTTCCTCTTGTTCTCAATGACTGGCAGTAGTAATGGGCTGGAAAAGTAATAAAGAAAAGCAATAGGAAAGAGTAACTTGGCTAACAGAAAGTCAATGTAGAAACTATTTTTTTAATAAGGTGCTCATTTGGGGTATTATTCTAAAACACCTTTTTTGTCAGAACTATTTCTCCTCATGAAAGTATCAAAATTCAAGATCAGTTTTCATGAGACCTCACAACTGAACACGCAAAGCTGTTCAGTTCTCAACCTTGTTCCTTCTACAATCCCTAAACCCTGTGCATTTAATTCACTCCATTTTCAACTGTATGTTATGGCCAGATTTTTCAGGGATTTTTTTTTTTTTTTTTTTTTTTTTTTTTTTTTTTTTTTTTTTTTTTTTTTTTTTTGTCAGTGTAAGGAGAAGTGGATCGTACAAAAAATATTTGAAAGTATGTGGAAACTTGGTGGGTTTTATTTAGTGGGTTTCAAGATGCAGGTGTTGGAGTTGACTGTTATGAATGTCTGGAATGTTACTGATAGTAAAACTGTAGCTGTGAGAAATGCAAGCTTTGTGGAAACTATTTTATTCTTAGTAAACAGATTTAAGTTGTGGAGGAAGGGTGAGCTGATGTCATAATCCTTAGCTTCCCACACTGTTTTTCATATTGAATACAAGAGGTAGTTTTTGCAAATGAATTCTGGGTGATATATTTATTTCTTCAGTACTTACACCTATTGAGCATTTCCTCACTTGTAAAATCTCTTTTTACTCACTTGTATAATTTCACATCTCTGACCTATTTGCTGCTTTTTTCAGGTAAAAAAAAAAAAATCATTCTTTTGTCTATTGTCTTCTGTACTGATGCAGAACTGTCAGCTTGGGACCCTATACATTGCCTGCAGTTCAGCACATCATCGACATTTTTATAGAAACTGTTGAAATTGTGTGATTCTGCTCACTTCACTTACGTGCTTGGCAGCAGGCCCTTCATGGGTATAGCTGTTGTTTTTCCTCTCTACTGAGTGTTCCAGCTCTTGCAGTGTCAGTTCCTTCACCAGCCATCTGTCTTGCTGGCTCACTCACTATCTTAACAGCTCTCCTTCTCAGACTAGATGTGAGTCCTAGTGAGTATGCCATCAGCTGTTAATATTTTATTCAGAAGCTTTTGAAACAATTGTTGCTGCACAACAGATCATGCTGCACAAATATCCTATATTTCAATCCTCTCTATCCCATCCTTGGCTCTTAATGGTTGCTTTCTTCTGCATCCTCCTTTTTACAGGTTCCTTTGCAAGTTGTCTATAACTTCATTTCTTTTCCTGAAAGTTTTAGAGTGATTTTCTTCAATTTGACAATTTGTCCCTGAATTCTACCTGGGGATTGCAAGTCTGAGTGCAAGGAAGGCCTAATCCAGTTCTGTTTGTTGTGGTACAGTAAATCTACAATCACTGCAAGAAGCATCTAAGTACTTTCAGATATTACAGGAGTCAGGTAATAGCTCCTGAGAAGTGTGAGATTGTTATCTTTTGTCAATAAGTTAGACAATAACTTCTTTGTGGTGGTATCAGTGTTACAGATAGGATAGATTGTAGCTCAGGGGCTGGCATATTGCTAAACAATCTAGCAATCTTTTTGATGAAAAGTTCTCTTTGCTTGTAAGCCAGTCAGGCCTGGATGCAAAATTGCTTTATGAAGCCCTGAGAGTATTGTATTCCTTATTATAGTAGCAGTTTGGTTTATTTTTGTACACTATACTTGCTTTATAGTCTTCCAACAGCTAAGATTCAGTTAGATAGCGTTGAGAGCTTTATAAACAACTTCCTTGGTTTAGTGCAATTTTAAGTTGCAGAAAAGAACCACACAGATAATAATTTCAATAGAGACATACCAGCTTTTCTTCTTTTTAATGTATATTGATAATCCTTTCTCAGACCTTCTGCTCCTTTCCTGGACAAACTCAAATATTGTTTATTCCTAGTGCCAATTAGTCAGCCAAGCATCTGCAGCTGGCAGCTGTCCACAATGAAGAAACCCCAGAAGATTAGAACTCCCAGCTGATTTGCATGTTAGATGTCATTGTTTGTAATCTTCTGGATGTCATCCACACTTAGTGTCTCTTAATGATAAAGAAAACTGAGTGTGCTTACAGTTGTAACTAATAATTAGTAAGATGGATTTTATTTCCCTACTGTACTTATGACCTCCAGGATAAATTTAGACCTGTCATTTAATGCCTCTGAGAAAAGGTTTGCTTCCAAACTAAACATTGCCACTGAAGCAGCTCTTCTCACAGTGTGATGCTCTTACAGTGGTAGAAGTGTGTTCATAATACATTCATCCCTTCTGGGCTAGAAAGTTAAAGCTGTATTACTATATTGGTAACAGAATTTATGCCAGTGTAATAAGAAATTCCAGTAGTACAGAAAAGTTTTACTAAGTTACTCTGCCACTGCTGAGGCCTTTTTTTCCTTTGTGCACAGAAAGTGAAAACAGTCAAGCAAGACAGCAGCATAGAAGAGAGTGAGAGTAAATTAATTTCTTTTCTGTCTTTGTCTCAGGCAAATCAACTCCCTAACTCCAGAATGTGACTTCCAGTGGAAAGGTGACAGCAGAGATTGTCTCCAAAACCCTATTAAGTGAGGTACTCAGGTGTGATCACGGCAAGTCTCATGATTAAATATAACCAGCAGAGGCAAAGAAATTTGAAACTGTCCAGAAATCTTCAACAGAGAACTGGTAGTATACTTCTTCTCTGTTGAGTGAAGCTACAGATGTCTTATGCAAAGAAGAGCAAGTATCCAAATCCAAGAAAGCTGCAGAGGAAACTGGTGAGCTACAATTTATCTTGCCCTCTTGTTACCAGGATATACTCTGTAACAGTCTGCATTCAAACCAAGCTTCATTCCATGAACCCATGAACATAAAGGAATGTCATTGTTGTTAGGTGAACACACTGCCTATGATTATTTACTCTGCTTGAAATAACATGTAAACTGGTTTCAGAAGAATAAAACTATTCACCAGAATATGATTGGAAGGGTATTTTAAGAGCAGACAAAATCTACTTACATGCTAGGCTAGAAGGAGCTAGCTACTACTTAGCATGCTATTAACTGAAAGGAATCTCAATTAATTCCCTCTTAAAAAAAAAAAAAAAAAAAGTAAGGCCTCAAAAGATTTCAAGATTTTATGCTTTCAATAATCTCAGTTACCAAAGAGAATTCCTGCTAACACACCAGCTGGAATTTCCACCAATATAGTTAAGGAAGGATGAAGTGAATAAAACTTAATTTTTGTATTAGGCTAATAAAATCTTTCCATCGTGGCTTTAGTTTCATCATAGTTTTTACTCTGTATTATAATTAAATAATTTACATTTCATCAAAACTATGTGAGCAAGTCACACCAGCTGGCAAGAAATGCTCATTGCAACATCCTAAAGTAATAGGAACATCACTGTGTAGAGTTTACTATTCTTTTTCATGCTTTTTAAAACAGAGCATGGCATGCTGTTCCATTTACCTATAATGTGATCAATAAGAAATTGAATTAAGGGGCTTTTCATGTTCTGTAAAAACAACTGGGTTGTGGCACAGATATAAAGACTCTACAGGTAAGTTCTGAACGGAGAATGGAGCTAGGCCTTGCAGTATTGTCAGAAGTAGCTCTTCAGAGGCAGATTATGAAATTAGAGCTGTAATCTCTGCCTGACATAGAGTTAATATGCAGCCATTCCAGGACTGAAGCTGTTTACTGGTTCTTCCATCTGTCAGGATTTTCCTAGTTTCTATGGGAGGGAAATACATCCATTTGAAATGGAGATTGCATGGAGGAAAACTCTCTTTGAGGCTGTGGTATGGAGCCCTTTTGAAGAATTGTAGATAGCTGCTGGCAGACCATCAGGTGAAGGAGTGAATGAGCATAATGGATGTATTTATTTACAATAACTAAACACACTAAAAATCCTTTTCCTCCTCTTAGGTGTGACATCTGAAACTTGTTTGTGCAAGAATAAACAGTGTGAGGAGAAATAGTTAAAAGCATTAAAACATGATGAAAATGAGAGACCTGAATGAAACCTATATTGGGGGGGCGGGAGGGGGGGGGTGTTCTTTCTTTCATTCTTCCTTTTAGATCTGGGCTTAGCTGACTAAAGTTGAAAGTGTAAAATCTGCAAGGTTAATGTAGTATTAGCTAGGCTTGAAGGACCTTGCCACTGGGAAATAATGAAAGCTATTCATTGTATCAGTTGGCCTAAATGAACATCACATATTTGCTGTAAGTCACTTGTGAAGATTGTCTTGAAAACTCCAAAGAGTCAACTTTAAGAAAGAACACGTATTTTGTGCTGACCTATTGGTCCAGTAGGGTAGGGTTCTGTACCTCTATATTGATTCTTCTGTGTTTCATAGCCTTTTCTTGCAGAACTACTGCAATTAGGTATGTGCAGCAGCAGCCAGTGTGCTATGCATCAGAGAAACTTTTCAACAAATGTGTCTATGTTCAATAAAGATTTAGCTGTGCCTGTACTTTTTCACCCTATGTCTCTTGGCTACATTGTGTTTTGCTTCGGAAGACATAAAGAAGAGGATTTGGGCTAAAGCTGAGATTCTGAGAAATTATCAGGAAACTGGTTTTTAAAAAGTTGCAAATATCTACTTCTGTCACTCATGTTATTTGAAAGTTAATAGTTTGACAAGGAAGGTGAAATGGCAAGTTCAGGCCTTCTCGCAGTGAATAAAAATCCTTTTATATCCAAGATATTCCCATTTGTTTATGGCAATATATATTGGAATTAGGTTTGGTAGCCAACTTCTTGTGCTTCATTTCCATTGTACATTGTACCTTCAAAGGAATGTTTATCATATAGCTGGTACCCTGGCAGTAAATAGAGTAATTTATATAATTGCACCTTATCTGGACTAGATTTTTTTCAGTAATTTTTCCAGCTTTGCTGTGGGAGTAAGAAAAGTTTCCCCAGGACTAGAATCAATGAAGGACTGCTTTTAGACTATAGAGTCATCTTTACTTGCTCTGTCTTGCCATGCTTGCAGAGTAACAACAGCTGAAAGCTCTATCATGAAAAAGGTTCTATGGGCATCCTCTGGGACTAGCAAGGATCCCTGTCTCCAGCCTGTGCCAGCAATGTCTGTATCCACCTGCCCAGGAATTCTTATTGTCAGGGACTCTTCCTCCCTCTCTTTCTCTCTCAGAGGCACTAAGGGATTCCAAGAGGGATTTTATCCTTCTTTCCTCCCACTCATGGCAACAAGAGAACACCAACTGCTCTCTATCCTCTGACCAGATCTACTAACTCATACTAGTTGACAAAAAAATAATAAATTTTACAAGATTCTTATCTTTCTTCATTTTTTGTTCCCAGTTCCTTAGCTTGGATAAGAGACTCCTGTCCATGCTGTGTTTTCTAGACTCTCCCTGTCTTTTCTTTCTGCAGGCAAGGGTCATCAATGGAGTTCAGCTTCAAGCTCAATGAAGGACTCCTAGAGGAAAAACTATAAATCTTTGATCTCTCATCTCTGTGGCAGTGCTGATTTCTCAGAAGTAACCCTAATGAAGAAACTGAGTATTTTTTCTTCTAGTCTGTGATATTTGAAGTGTTTCAGGGCACACTTATAATTCTGATGTATTTTCACTTGTCATTTCTCACCGAGACAGAATTTCTCATTGTTTTCAATGACAGTTCTGCTTAGCCATACAGGAAGGGTGGAGTAGCCTGTACAGAAAGCTACAGCCTCTTAACAGATTGCTGCTTACTTTCCTTAGAGATTGTCTCTTCCCAGAAAGGGTTAAACTCTGGGTTTTCTCCAGCCAGTAATTCCTTAGAAAAGAAAGAAAACAAAGTTTCACAGCTTCCTGATCATGAATTTTTCTGCTAGCCTCTTTGCAATGCAGTTACCCCAAAGAAATCTATGGAATTTTACCCCTTTTTCCAACCTGGCTATACCAATGCTTGGAATAAGTGAAAGGAATAAAATGGTCACTTAACTCTCCTTTTGGCAGAGAAAAGATTGAAGTAAGACATCCTGCTTAAAAGTGAAAAGTTTCTACTGTACTTGAATGACAGCGTAGGTGGGAAAGAGCTAAAAAATCACCCAAACCCTATGTTAAAGCAAAACTGTTAACCAATGTGAAGTCATTTAGAAATAGTCAAGAGGGACAGATGGAATCCAGTTATTATCTCTCTTATACTTGAGTCAGTTTTAAAATATATTAAAGCTTGTGTGCTTTTGAGTGGCAGATACAGCTTGTCACTTTAAAGGGTATTTTTGCTATTGTTAATACTGAAATAGATTGTACTTGAGGAACAGTAGTTAACAGAAGTCTTAAGTACCTCAGAGAAAACACTTGTCTTGCATTTATTATCTCAGCTTTCAGATGTAAGCAGCTGTATGTGGTTAAACTTTGAAATTATATAACAGTAATAGAATGCTGATCAAGTTGATGCCTTTTAGTAGACAAGGGAGTGGGGGTGGGGATGTGATTGTACAGTAAACCCACATTAAACTTTTCTTTAACTGCACTACTTGAGACAGCAATCAGCTAGCCAGAACAAAGCCCAGAATGTGCTCTCTGCAGTTTTCTCTGAACTCACAATGCATCTTGTGGGTTTTTTCCCATAAGACAGTGATAGAAGACTAAGCATTGATGTAATTCATATTTAAATCATAATTTCTCAGCCTATGTTATTTACCTGTTCCCTGGTAACATATTCTAGAGTAAACATCTTCTTAATATCTGAAGAATATGCATTTTTAATTATCTCAAAACTGGACTGAATTGTTAAGTCTTGTTCTTATTCTGTAGTTGAGCTGTGTCATAGGTCACACACTACTTTCCAAAGTGCAAGTTTCAACAGATGCTGTGTGAATGCTAACAAAGGCCATCTTACAAAAATTATTTCCCATACTTTTAGGATGCAAGTTTGATGTTTTTCTGCTTTGTATTAGTGACGCTGAAGTTCTAATATACTTCCAAAGCAAAGAAACCAAACTGTGTCACCAGAGCAACTCTCTACTGTAAATTTAGCAAGAATAATCCTTTTATGCTGGCATAAAGCTAAGTGGACAGGCAAAGGATAAATTTCTTGTGGGTGGAATATTGGTTGTGTATAGATTACTCTTCTTTTATCATTTCTGAGACATCTTAGTTCCAAATTTAAAGAAGACTGTATAAACATCTTAAACAGAAACTAATGGAAATTCTGTTTGTTTCAGAAATTTTTAATAATTTTGTGTTTCATGTAGAACACCTCAGATATCTGTATTCGCAAATTTTGTCAAGTTGCATTTTTTGAGGACAAGTAGCAAGAAATCTAAAAAAGCCCAAGTGTAATTTTTTGATAGCAGCCTCAGACATATCCCCAAAAAAGCAAAAAAAAGAAACCTGAAAACTAACAGAACAAATTGTTTCATGCAGATGCTAGTCCAGGTCCATCACCTCTGCTCTGTAAAACAGCAGGTGAGTGAAGAATGCAAACTATCAAGTATTAGGCCAGAGAGAATAATCATCACTGACAGAGGAGCAGGCATTCTGCCCAGGCACTTATTCCCACTGAGGAGACTGGGGTCAGCTCACACAGAGGGAGCTTTCTGTTCTTTAAGTATGCTTGTTAAACCTCAAACTTGGAGCACAACTTTCAGGACTGAGAGATTCCTCAGTCTCCCCCACATTCATATTCAAGATTTTCTATAATCATGAAATTGCTTGCTCCTGCTTTGACTCAAGAGGATGTTTGCTGGTCACTTTTTTAAGGTACGACAGCATTCTGCCTCCTTTTAGAGTAAAAGCCAAGCGGCTCTGACAGTGGAGCCCTCAAAGGGCAGTATGTGCACAACCAAGTCAAGAATCACCAAAATCTGGTGACTTCCCAGTGGCTAAGTACAACTATGTCCAGGGCTTGCCCTCTGTCCTATAGTTTTCCTCCTCTTGCCCCCATCCCAAGCACTACACACAAAGCTGAGTAGAACTTACTCAAGGAGGAAAATCTTGTACTCATTGCAATTCTACATGAATACTGTCTCCAAACTGCCCATTTCTCAGAAACTACTTGTTCAAGACAAAATAAAATGGAAGTGAATATTTCTACAAATCTTGTCAGCATTGTGCTGTCAGCTCAAATGATGGATTGTCCCTTTTTACAACAATGTCACAATTCAACCATAGTCTAACATTTTCCCAGATTTTAGAGTGGCTTTGACCTATGAGACATAAAAATACATGATTATAGCAATAATGCTTGGAGTGCAGCTACAATTTTCTTCTGTTGTGGAGAACTTAAACACTACAGTCAAATATTTAGAAGTTAGAAGCTATACCTTCAAAAATTACTGAAAATATTACTTGCTACTTGAAGCAACCCACTGGGATTGCTCCTTTTTAGTTAGCAGGCCCTTTCTTCTAAAACGAAACAGTACATCATTGCTTGTTGCAATGTGCACTTAAATGCCTTTTTTAAAGAGTAGACTTGGGAGTACCATATAACAATTCACAGGCATTTATGGGGATATGTAAAATCTAGTTATGTTTAAAGCCAAGAATTCTTAGAATTCAAACTGAAAATTGGCACTATACAATACACGAAATTATTTTTTCTCTTTTTAGAGCTGTAGAAAATACATAAGCCATCTCAGCCATACGTAGAGGATAATATTAAAAAGATGTTCTGGTATTACAGAGTACTTTGATTCTCCATACCATATAAAGGTGTGTGTCCTGTCATTCTCCCTCATACAGACAGCAGTTAAAAAGTCTCTGCATTTCTATAATGCATGCTGATTATTAACTATAGCATTTTTGTACAGATTGTGCTTATAAGGATTTTTTTTTTAATCCTTAAAAAACCTCTACCCTTTCCATGTTGCCATATAGTGTGATCATAACAATGGCTCTAACATTAAAAATATATCCAGGTCAGGTTTCTGTGAAAGCCTTTTTGAAAAATAGACTTTTACTTAAGTGTAATGGAAACATTTCCATGACTTCAGCAGTCTCCTTTGGAAGTTAAAATAAACATTTCCACAAAGAAATTGCAACTTGAGATTTAATTTACTGTGCTGAATGCTTGATATCTGGACACAGAAAGTTGCAGTGGATCCTACATCATAAAATATTGATTGTTTATTGCCCAAGCTGACATACAAGTAATTAGCAGAAATATTCTATTTGCAATAGCCTTTAGCATAAACAATGTTGGGGGAACACAAGTCTTTTTTAATATATTTTGGGAAGCCCAGATGGTTGGCTTTATTAAAAGCATGCTGCACTGGCTTCATTAGGACAAAGGAGCTTTGTCTTTGTCCTAACTGACCAGGTAGAAGTATGAATGTGGCAGCAAGCACAGAGTCTCAGTTTATGAATTATGGCAATGTAGGGGTGTGGTCAGAGCATGCTGCTTAGCTTTCCTCATATTTTAGTGGCTTCTTGAGGGCTGTTGCAGGCAGCAGCAACTGCAAACATAGAGCTGAAATGTCTATATCCTTCTGTTATAAAGCCTCTTATTCCTACCCAAAAATGAGAACCTATTTTAAGGTTTAAGTGTCCTTTTAAATTAGAAGCAAACTGCTACAGATATTCAGACTGGGTTAGGCAGAGTATGCTATGGTTACCATCACTAAACAGAGCTGGATCTCTTAAGATCAAAATGGTTGGCTTGTCACTCTATGGTAATTGTTCCCTGTGGAAAAAATTCAATAGCTTCACTTAAATCACACATAGCTGATCACGTGCTCTGAGGCTCTGATGGTGCTTAGACTAAAAGGCAGAGGTAGGGAGGAGCTGTGTCAGGAAATCTAATTCTGCTGGTGTGAGGGGAAGCTTGCCTTGCACACAGTCATGTGCACAAATTGATTTTTAATTTTACGGTAAAGCACTATTGTAATTATTAACTCAATTGATCCCTAAAAGGCTACTGTTAAAAGCCAGATGTTATGCCCCTGCATGTCCAGGGTGCCTATTGGAAGGAGAGCTTTTGGATATGAGATGACTGTCAGACTGCATTCAATCTATTCAACTTCTTTTTATTACAGTAAAGCACAAAATCTGTTAATCTGCAGCCTCTATAAGACAAATTGAATGCATGCTATGTTAGAAATTAATTACATACCTGAACTCTAATCACTAGTACAAAATATTTTTAAAAAGAAAGCCAAGCCAGTGAAAATGAGAAGTACTAGGTTTCTGTCCATAGAGAATCTTTAATATTATGGGAATTTATGTGAGTCCCACAGTTTTGCTTTTAAACACTTACCTTACTGCTCCCTGCAATTGTTTCTCTGGCTCTTTTCTTCTGACAATGATACAGTAACATGGGGAGCAGGAGATGCTTAACACACAAATTCTAGATACATGGTAGAAATAAGTGAAGGCAAAGTGCTAAGAGTATGCTAATCAGACTGCATTTGATTTTCTAAAGGAAGCTATTTTTTAATCTTAGTTTGGTTCTTCAGTTTCTTTTGAAAATCAGCACAGAAACTGTTCAAGTTCCTGATCTGACTCCATGCAGTCTCCTGGGTTAAACTTTTCTCACCATCTACACCTGAGAAAAGTGCTGAGTTTCTGTTTTGCCAGGCTTCCCCTTCCCCTGTCACTCTCAGAAGTGCAAGTTAACCTGTCTTACCAACAACACAAAAAGGGTGCAGCTGCATCCTACTCAATTTAGGATGAAAAAGTCTTTTGATAGCTCAGGAATACTCGCTGATCCTGCGACAGAAGGTACTACACATACAAGCAGTGAAGAACACTTGCTGCTTGATTATGCATGGTTAATATGCTCGCTCAATTCCCTATTCATCACCCAGCACTAAGAGGAAGCCTGAAGCATCAGGCATAACAGCACAATGCTTGGCTGTAAATTACTTCATGTAGGATGCAACTTGCCATTTGGCCTTAAATATAGTGGAATTTTTTCCTTTCTTTCTGACACCTTGTCACAGAAACACTGTGGCTGCTACTCTGACCTTCTGCTGCTTGTCCTACCTCTTCAGTGCGGCTGGTAATCCGCACGGAAAGAAGTAAGAAATTATTGCAGTGCAAAATCTATACAAGCATTACAGTTAAGGAGGGTACTCAAGGAAACCATTTTGCAGTCTTGACTATAGCACTATCTTACCTGTATGACAAACACATCTTTTCCCCTGCTGAACCATGAGAATAGGAATGTGATTCCATGAGCAAATTAATATACGTAGGGGTATTTTTCCCCTACATCTAAGTACAGATATTTGCAGTTAACCAGCCATCCCGCTCTTCCCTTCCCCACTCCCCGGAAACTAAAATACCGAAACTACTCAAAAAACATCTGGACCGCACCGCTTTGTTCCCCGCGGTCCGCCTCGCGGAGCTCGCTCCCCGCACACAACTCCCGCCTCCGGCAGCCTCCGGCTCTCGGCTCGGCAAGAGACCCCCGAGCCGGCAGCTCCGAGCGGAGGGCGGGCGGGGATGCAATGCGGATGGGCGGGGAGGGAAAGGCTTTACCTGCCGCCTTCCCCCGCGGAGCCAGGGGCGCCTGGAGCTGCTGCATCCACGCCGGGGCGCGGCGGGCGGGCGGGCGCTCAGAATGCCTGGCGGAGGCGGCCGAGCGCCGGGGCCATGGCCGCGCCGAGGAGAGGCGGGAAGGAAACGCCGCCGGAGCCTCCGTAAGCCGCGGGGAGACTCAGCACCTGGGCGCTGAACAGCTCCACGGAGCGCCACGGGCGGGGCCGGCGCCGCGCTCCCGCCCCTGGGCGCGGGGGGGGCCGCGCTGAGCCCGC